>CAJHNH020003668.1:175000-202500 GCA_905116865.2 Candidula unifasciata
CTGGCCGCCTCGACTATAGGCACATCGTGCTGTTGTAGAGTTTCTCTAATGTTATCCTTCCATATTGTTCTTGGTCTACCTCGTGCTCTACGTCCTTCTTTTCTTTCCATGTATGCTTTGTATGGTATGGTGTCACAAGGCATTCTCTCTAAGTGGGCAAACAATTTCCCTTGCTGTCTTCGTATGTAATCCAGAATTGGTTCTGTGCCGACTTTTTCTCTTATGATCTCATTCCTGATCTTATCTCTTATGGTCACTCTTACAGCCCTTCTCAGACATCTCATTTCCGTGGTTACTAATTTTCTTTTATGGTTTGTTGTGAATGACCATGTCTGGCACTGGTAGCACAGAGTTGGAATAAATATGCTTTGAATAAGATGTCTCTTTGTGCTGATTGGGATTGTCTTATGCTGTAAGAGGGAGGCTAGCTGTCCCAATACTTGGTTTGCCTTACTGCATCTAATGTTAATTTCTTTATCCAATTTCCCATCTGCAGATATTTAAACTCAGATGCCTGTTTAATGCCTTCGCACTCTATTGCTATGTTTAGATCTGTCTTCTTTTTTCCTATTGACATTACTTCTGTCTTTTCAGTGTTGATTCTCATATTATATGTTTTACATTCTTCATTAATGTTTGTTAGATGTTGTTACAATTTCATGGCTGTATCTGCTATCAAGGCCTGGTCTCTGCAAAGAGTAATTCGTTGATCTTACTAACATTTTCATTCATGTGTTTGGCATTCTTGCATATACTGTCGATGTAGGTGATCAACAGCAGTGGTGATAAGACACACATGCGTCTGCATGCGGATTCAAAATGCAGATCTTTGTGTTAGAGAGAAGGTTGGAATAAGATCATCTATAAAGTATACTAGCAGACACAGACTGAAATGGTTCGGTCATATAGTGAGAATGCAGCCAGACCAAACTGCATATGAGTCTTTTTACAGCAGAACATCTGGGAGGAAGGCGAGAGGAAGACCAAGAAAGATGGGAAATAGTGTAGCCGAAACCTGCAAAAAGTTGAACAAATCCATCATCCAAGCCTTATTTGACGTGTAAGCGCGCAACAAGATGATGATGATGATGGGGACGTCGAGGTTGATGGTGATGATGATGATGAGGATGATGATGTGAATATAATGATGACAGGCGCCATCTTTTTTAAAAATTGTATTATGTATTTGCTATATTCCCCCCTCCCCATGTTTTCTCCGCCTCCCTCCCCTCAAAGAACTGGGTCAGGGTAAACTCAAGGAATGTGCACCCTGCATTCTGTTATATGATCATTGACCAAATGATCTGGTTATAACGGGGAAGATCCATTGGTCGCGTGCACAAGAGAACTCTACATACACAGAAAGTAGCAGCGAAAACCTATCCAACCAACGACAATTTCGGTACAAAATTGCAAACTGTGTTTTTTTAAGATCGGGTATCAAACCCGTGGCCTGCGCTGAACGTGTTGACAAATTACGCTCACGGTTAAACTGTTTGTTGGGGCACTGATGTGTTTGTTCATGGATGTGCAATGCTGGGGATTCTTGTGCCTGCCAGATGCAGCAGTGTGTTGTCAGGCAGCAGTGATGTGGTTTGGGTAAGAGCAGATTTGTTGGGGCACTGATGTGTGCATGGATGTGCAATGTTGGAGGGAAAGTTGGGTCCACCAGATGCAGTTATATTTTGTCAGACAACGTCGTAAGCGCTGGAACTTGGAGGCGCAGGCAACTTCAAGGTGAACCTCCTATTTTTTAGAGGTGGAACGGGGGGATCGGGGAGGGTGGGGGGGGGGGAGGGTTGAGTCTCTCTCCTGTTTAATGTTGAATTAAGGAACTAAGAATCGACATCACAGCACTCAGGACACTCCCATAAGGGCTCCGTCCCCATCTTCAGCAGAAGGCAAGGATTTCAAGTTCCGATGGCACCAAAATCTGATTGTATATCCGCCTCGCCTTTTCCTTGAGTGTTAAGCGTCGGCCAGATCCCACGGCAACTCGGTCCTGCGCCATTATCCTCAGACCGTAATTATCTATTTGTGTCAACGCACTGTTCACTCCTTCCCAAAGGGCCCTCTCACCATCTGTCTTGTCAAACATCAAATCACCACCAAGTGGTGCAGAACAGGCCAGTCTATCTACCTGCACGTTTCCTAACACACCGGTATGATGGAGAAAATATCCAAAGGACGCTAACTACTCTGGGCAACAGAAGCGATGCTTGCCACTCTGCACAGAGCCTGCCTGTCTCCACCTTTCTCAACACGCTCTTCAAGTCAGTTACTATTACTACGTGTACAGCTGATTCTCAAGCCAGCGTAAAACAGCAATGACTTCTCCCACCTCAATTCTCAAACTAGACTTTGCAATATCATATGCCAGGTTTTCCTGCACTAAGCGACGTCAGTTGGCTTTTGCTATTATGAGCCCCATTAAAAAAATTGCAAGGGGTTAATTGGCTCTCATTAATAATTTTATTGGTAACGTTTTAGCTACAAACAGTGAAGAAGATATGCAGTGTTTAGTAGATGCAGTAGTAGTTTATAGTGAGAAAACTAGGTTTAGAGTGAAATTGTAACAAAACTGAAATTATTGTCATCACGAAGAAGAAAGGTTTAGGTTTAGACGACGGATCAACATCATGGCACAAGGGAAGCAAACCATAAGTGCTCCGTTGTATTTCTAACTCAAGCCTGAGTCCGAAAAATCTCAGCGCAGTGCACGAGCTCCATAGCCCCGACGAGGATCCTGAAATACTCTGGGTAAATTTTTAACTCAAAATTTTGCACGGGCAGAACCCTTAGGCTGCTCTTTTCGATTTGCAACTGCCAAGGGATTTTTTTTTACGTGAGCAACAATATACACGGGCGCCTGATCTTACTACTCAGAGACCAGGGGAAATTACTAGAAGTCCACGTGAGTCCCAAGTCCAAGGAGAAAGAAATATCAAAGTGTGAAATACACGCAAACGACACAAATTCTCATGCCAGTTGACAGATCCCGCAGTTTAGAAACAGTCATAACATCTGATGCAAGATGCCTTTGGGAAATTAGAACAAGAATCACCAGGGCAAACGTGGCCTTTGGCAAGATACATTAGAGAAACCAATAGGAAGACCTCACTTGCAGTGAGAAAAAGAAGAGTATTTCAGTCTTATGTAGAACCTGTGTTGGTTTATGCATGTGAAACATGGACAACAAGCAGAGAAGCCGAAAAATATTTACAGGCGACAGAAATGTGGTTTTTAAGAAGAATGCAAAGAATCTTGAAAAGATATGGAAACAAACGAAGCAGTCCTCATTGCGTCAGATGAAAATCGTAAACTTATTAGAACAATTCGGTGTAGACAGTCAGTGTTTGATGGACATGTTGAGAGAAGGAATGTTCTCGAGAACTTGGTGACAACTGGCAAGATTGATGGGAAGAGAGCAAGAGGAAGGCAAAGATAAATATTTGGATGACCTGGCCGAATGGATGGGGTGAGACAAAAACATTGAACTGATCCAGGATTCTGGTGATCGTGTGAGATGGCGAAACATGACAGCCTACGTTTACCGGCACGGCACATGGTTATTATGATCATTTTGGTCTACGCCTCAGAACAGGGCACAGTCAACTTCGCAGCCACATGTACACAAACTTAAAGAAATGGCCAGTCAGCCATGTGTACATGTGGACTGGCACCTGAGACAACAGATCTCATTCTTCAAGGCTGTCCAATTAAAACATTTTCAGGCAAAACTTCAGGCCAAGAGAGACAATAGTGGAAGCCAAACTTTACCGGCAGCTAAGTGAATTACAAAAGACAGTGAAATTCATACTAGAGACAATATTGCAGATATAGATAATTTATTTCACGCGAACAAGAAAAAAAAATTATTATTTTCTGGTCATTATTCAAAAAAAAAAAAAAAAAAAAAAAAAAATTACGTCCAGTAGTTTGCGCTTGCTATCTGGACGGCCGGCTTCTCGATACCAATGTTGAAACCAACGCAAGGCGCAAAGCCCACAGCTGGGATCGAACCCGGCATCCTGGCATTACGAAGCTCGTTCGCATCGACTTAGCCACAGTCGCCGACATATAGGACTAGACCTATATTTTATAGACCAAACACCTGTGTGATGTGGTCAGCTCGTGCCATCTCCATCACCTCTATTGTAATGCTGCTAGCAGTCATACAGAAGGCACCATTGGCCTCCTGGAATCTTCGGCCACGCAATAAATGCCCATGCACGTTTTTGTCCTTGTACGACGGACCCATCTGAGCAGATACGAGACTAAATAGAAGAAGAAGAACAGCACAACTTTTCTTTAATCTGTTTTAATTTTAACTATACTGATTCTTTAAAAAAAAAAAAAAAAAAACACTTGTATGTTAGTTTTATTAAGTCAGTAATGTCGGCTGATGCTAAGGTCAGTAAGACAGTTCATGAGAGGTACATAAAGCCAGTCTTAATGAATGAAACTGAATCAAAGGCAGTCAGATAATGTTTGGGACATTAAAAGGAAGCTGCCGAAAGGTGGTTTTGTAGAATTATGACGAGCGGACCATGGACAGTTTAAAAGCATAATGTAGATGTCTTGAAACAAATTAATTAACTCACATAGAAAAGAAGCCGCAACCCACAGTATTGGAGAAGCGGGTAAACAGTGTATTTAGGACTGGAACATATCGTGAAAACGAGAAAGATGAAAGGGGAAAAGTTGGAGTCCCAGGGGAGACGATGTAAGGCAGTTTTTAATTAGAGCTTAGAGGGTCATTTGCAGACTGAAAGATTGGCAGTGCATAAGACAGAAGGTTGTGAAGAAGTGATGACTAACGCATGTCTTTTGTTAAATTAATTTTTTTTTTAAATTGTTTTTTAATTTACTATTTCGAAGCAATTTTGCACCACCACCACGTTATCATCATGATCATCATAATTATCATGATCATTATCATGATCATTATCATCATCATTATCATCCTCATTATCATCCTCATTATCATCATCATTATCATAATCATTATCATAATCATCATCATTATTATCATCATCATTTTAACGGACATTCTCACAAAAATTGGTATCGCTTACCGGGTTTCTATTTTCTCAGACTTGTTGTAATAGCATTTTATGAGTCCCTCAAAGCAATGCAACTGGAATCCGTAATTGTGCACACAGAAGGCACAAACCATAGACTACACAATTTCTTCTTCTTCTCTTCTTCTTCTTTTTCACTTCCTCTTTTACTGCTTCGGTGTCGCTGGAGATATAAGGATCTAGTTCGTGCTCTTCTGACCACCCCAACCAAAGACACATCATGCTGTTGTAGAGTTTCTCTGATGTTATCTTTCCATCTTGTTCTTGGTCTACCTTGTGCTTTACGTCCTTCTCCTATTTTGGTGTATTCCTTGTAGGGTATGCTATCACAAGGCATTCTCTCTACGTTAGCAAACTATGTGATTTGCTGTCGTTGTATGTAATTTAGGATAGCTCCTGTGCCGACTTTGTCTCTTATGGCTTCATTCCTGATTTTATCTTTTCTGGTGACAACTGCAGCCTTTCTCAGACATCTCATTTCCATGTTTGCTAACTTTCGTGTCTGGTTTGTTGAGAGTGGCCATGCCTGGTACTGGTAGCATAGATTGGGAATAACTGTACTTTGAACGTGATGTTTCTTTGTGCTGATGTAAATCGTCTCGTGTAGAATTTATTGTCAAGCATAATTCGCTCTATTTTGTTAGATGCTTACTATAGTAACTTTTGAATATAATATAATAAAAAGAAAGTGATTAAAAGATAAATCGGCCACTATCAGAAGTAAACTGGCAGCTTTACAAGGCCAGACACAGATTTACTGCTATGTCTTTTTGTGTGCACAAATCTGTGCGGAAGCATTTGCCGTCCTAGTTTCAATGAAGTGTAGCATTTTGCGACTTATCGATAAATAAGAATTAGTACACAGAACGTCTCATTCATTTGCTTCATTATATTCAGTTATTGTTGATGTATAGGACACGCAATCTATTCGTCACTTCCGTCCTATCCTGTGCAATCACTTCGAAATCATGGATGGAGAAGTCCAGAGCCTTTAACTTTTCCCATCTAAGCCCGCCTTAGGGTCTCTCGTGGATGTCGCTGTTTCCTCAGTTCCTCTATTTCAAATTCCAGTGCCTGTTTAGTGATCCTCTGTTCTTCCCTTCTCAGGTGTCCAATATAATTCCATCTTCTCTGTTTTTTAACTGTTAATACTAGTGGTGGCTCAGACCATTCTCTAATCTCTTACGTGATATCATCATCCTGTAGCAGGTCCTTTGCAGAACGCCACTCTTATCAAGGTTTGCCTGAAAGAAACTCGGTTTCTCGCCAGCTGCCCCTCCTCGTGTACTTTCATATTCAAGGAGTCACTTATATCCCCTGTCCATCTTCGTGTTAGTCGGCACCTGCCCATTTTTCCTGGTACCCTACCTTCTGCTATCATTTTTTCCAATCCACCATGGCGCTTCCGAGACAAGAGCCTATTTATTAGCCAAACTTCCTTTGCTGTTCAGATCTTTTAAAATGTCAGTATTTCTTCTCTTTTTTTTGTCGATGGTATTCTGATAATCTTTTTATAGAATTTCAGCTCAAAGGCCCCTATTTTCTTTCTTAAGGACTTTGAGATAGTCCAGGACTAACATCCATATGGTGCTACAGGGAAGACGTATGCTCGCAAAACGTGATATCTGCTAGCCAATAAAGTGTGCGATCTACTGCTTGTGTCTTCTTTGTTCGAACATAAAATTTGTTCCTAAAATCAAGTTAAATAATCACATTTCCACAAGACAGCAGGGGATGAACATATCAACAGCAGCCACCTTCCATTGTGACGACAGCACAAACAACAACAACAACAACCAAATAAACAATAGGTTAACTAGAACACAATAATAACAGCTATAACTATTTTATTAGTAACATAGTAACATTTCATATTGAAGGAATACGACATAACAAAACAAATAAAATACTGTTTCCAGAAATGAATGCATAGATCTGCAATTATCTTATATCAGTTCATAATTCTCCGCTACATCTTCAAAAAATTTGGTGCATATATTTCTTTCCCTCTGCAATTCATTCTTCCTGCAATTGATCCTTTCTCTCTACGCCTGTTGCTGTAAATTATTAGTATTATTTGTATTGAATAGGAGGATTTAAGACACCATGTCTAGTGCAACTGCTGTAGACTATGATGTTTAGATTTTATTGCTGCTCTGATCCAAATATATATTTAAAAAAAAAAAAAAAAAAAAAAAAACTTGAAACACTTAATGAGGATTTTAATCCGAATTTCCTACATGCGAGCCCAGCTTTCTAACCACTTGGCAGGCCACTCCTCACACACATAAACGAATAAACATTTCATAGACATAAGCCCATTGAACTTTATAGGTAGACAAGAAATCAAATGGTTTGGCCATGTAACAAGATTGGCATCAGACACGGCACCACAAAGAGCGATGTTATATAGATATAGCGGTAACAGATCCAGAAGACGACCGCACAGAAGTTGGACCGCAGAAATAACAGAGACACTGGAAAGTACTTTATACGAAGCGATCAGAGGGCCCGTTATAGAGATCTTTTCCTGACCTGTCAACGCGAGGCATTCCAGGAGAGGAGGAAAGAAGAAGAAGAAGTCCACTGAAATATATTAGAAAGTAAAACAAAGAAAGAAATCCACTAAAAAAAAAAAAAAAACGGATCTCTACTGCAAAAATACCTGTACACAAGTTATTAGTTTAGTTTTAAGAACTGACATAACAGCACTTGGGACATTCCCATTAGCGATCTGTTCCGATCTTCAGCAGCCAACGAGGAGTTTCAACCGTGACGGTACCAGTAGTATCTGATTGTATGTCAGTGTTGCCTTTCCTCTAAGGTTGGAGTGCGGGCCGGGTTCCATAGTTCATAGGTCATCAACCAGGGCAAAAAAAGGGGCGGGGTGGGGTGGGGGGTGGGGGGGGGGCGAGAAAGTTTTGAGAGTGCGTTAAAAAATTTCTAAATTGAGAACATTTGTACTTGTAATAATCTGTTGTACTCTTATCTCTCTCCCCCCCCCCCCCCCCCCATCCTGATTAATTTTAATTAAAATGTACTGATCTTAAAAATAAAATAGCGCTGCCATCTTAATGTGATATCCGTTTTGCCTTGTCGAACATCAGATCAAAAAACAGCAGATATCGTCAAGACAAAAGGGTGTCAAACATCACACTGATTTGTGAATACTAAATTACCAGTTGTTGATGATTGTTTCTCGAATAATATTTGAATGTTTGATTTATATGAATATTTTTTTCCAAGTTCTAGTTAACAGAGCTTGGATTTATGTCCAACTTTTGTGTCCTCCTTTTTTTTAAAGGTTAGTGGCATGGACCGGCTGGGCGCTGGACAGACCCCCCCCCCCCGCCCCCAAATCAAAAGGCCTCATCTTAATCTATGTGTATGTTTAATATTGACTAGTCACATTTCATTCCTGTGAGTGGTTGCAGTAGAGACACCAGCACATCGATTTGCCCACTGGCCCATAATACTATTAAAACGGCTGTGGGGGAGGAGGCAACGGGAAAAAGGTCGAAGACACCACCATAGTCAGTCCTAGTTGCACCATCCTCTTCAGACCGTTACGATCTAACTGGGCTTCACACAAGTTTAATAACAGAAGTCATTCAACATCAGTGGCTTGTGTTCAAAGTTTACTAAAGAACACACAGATTATTCTGGCCTGGAGAGAATGATGCACCTGGGTGTAAACCATAGGGTCTGGCCGGCTCCCTACACTCAGGGGAAAGACAAGACGGACACAACCAAATTACGACCGGTGCCATCAGTATTGGAACTCAGCGCTGGCTGCTGAAGATGAGGACGAAACACGCATGGGAATGCCCCGAGTGCTGTGATGTCAATTCTTGACTCAACTCAACTAAAAGATATAAAATCTTTGATAAATGTTGATTGTGTGGTTTTTCTTGGCAATTTTGAGTTTACAAGTCTACCTTTGCTTTGTTATCAGTACTATGCTTATCATCATTAATATTATTATCATCATGATCACCATCATCAGCATCACATCATTATCTTTATCATGCTCATCATAAGAATCATCATCATCAACATTATCATCATTATCTCCATCATCATCATCATAAGCATTATCATCACCATCATCATTATCATCATTATCTTCATCATAATTATTATCATCATCACATCATCAACATTATTACCATTATCATCATCATCATCATTATCTCCATAATCATCATCATCAACATCACCACTATTATCTACTGTTTATATCACAGTAGGTTTACAATCGACTCCTCACTGGCTTACCCGGTAAATATATCCTAGAGTTTGTCCTGAAAGTCCTCGCTTTCTTGACCCGTTTGTTTCACATTCCTATTCGTCTCAGAATCTGCTCTATACATTTTAAAAATACCACCCCCCTCCCCCGGGCCACCACGCCTTCCCTCCCTCTTTTGTTTGGTCTCAGTATTGCATACAAGTAGATTAACACTTAGTAACTCGATGAGACCTTATTCAAATGAGAATATTTCATTTTTCTTTTAGCGTTGGAAACTCCTGGGGGAAAGTTGTGGTTGTTACTCCACTTTTGGACTTTGGTCTCGTTGCAGAACTTGAGTTTCGCGGGCGTATCCGTTCTGCAGATCCAGCTTTTTGGATTGCAGATGTTGAATCTTCGCCTCTCAGGTAGAAGCGCCCCGACTTGGAAGGAAATAACCGCCCCACCCCCTCTTTTTTTTCACCCCCCCCCCCCCGACAATCATGTTCCTAAAAGCGAATTTTTATGAGTTTGTCGAAATCTGATGTGTTGGGGCGAAAATACAGATAGCCTAGGTGTAAACCACAATACAGAGTGCCAATCACCTCTTCTTTTTCCCCTTTTAATTCAACTGCCAAACAAATCAACTTCCCGCGTGACTTTTGGGACCCCATTAGAGGGGGAGGGGGTGGTGAGGTTGGGGGGGGGGTGAGTGAGAATAGACCCAATGGTCCGTAACATGCTAGCCCTGAAAGTTGAATAAATTAGGGATGTTGTCTTCGAAGTCAAAGGGCATCTACTTGAGAGGCAAGGAGCCAAGAGTATGCTTACAAATAAGCCTCAGGTGTAAAACTCAAGTTCTTGAATAATCAGGCAATCGAATAATTACTTAATCAATCAGGCAAACAATCATTTGCCGTCTCCACAGTGAATGATGATAACAATTGATCTCCAACAATGTCTGTCTTTTGCCTTTGATGTAACACTCTCTCAGTCTGATGTTTATCCAACTGTTGATGATGTGGTCCTTACAGATGTATCCCTGCCTTTGCTCGCTCGCTTTCCACTGTTCAGAGAAAGAAAGAATTGCAAAGACAAGACAAGACATTGCAGAGAGAAAGAAGGGATTTCAGAGAGAAAGAAAGAATTGTAGAGAGAAAAAATGAATAGCAGAAAGAAAGAATTGCAGAGAGAAAGAAAGAATTTCAGAGAAAGAATGAATTGCAGAGAGAAACAAAGAAGTGCGGAGAGAAAGAAGGAAATGCAAAAGTGTTCTTTTCTGGGATAGACAGTACTAAAAGTAATATCTCTGTTTGTGTTTCTGTTTTGTATTTGGTCGTCGAATTTCTTGATGGTGGGGGAAAAGGGGAGGGGGGGGGGGGGGTGGTCAAATGTTCAAACCATCAACTGCTTACGTTTAACACATCTGTATCAGTTTACAAGGGGCTGCGTGGTCTCGAGGCCTGGTGTCCGCCTCGGGTGCTAGAGGTTCCCGGTTCAGTCCCCGGTAAGGGCTTGGAATTTTTCACGTGGACTTGGACTTTTAGTAATTCTCACTGGTCTCTGGGTAGTGAGATCGGACGCCCGTGTACATTGTTGATTGTTGAGCACGTAAAAAATCTCTTGGAAGTTGGAAATCGAAAAAAAAAAAAAGATTTGGAGTTTAAAAAATCTACTCTAAATATTTCAGGATTCTCGCCGGTGCTACAGAGCTTGTGTACTGTGCTGAACTTCTTCGGGCTCAGATGTAAGTTAGAAGAAGAACGGAGCCATGATGCTGATCCGTTGTTCAAACCTCAAACTTCAAACTTATCAGTTTAGAACTTTGGTTACATTTAAAAAAATCTAACAATATTTTTCTCATTTCTCTCAGATACAATCTTCTTCTTCATCTTCGCGTTCACCAGCTGTAAACTGGAAAGTTTTTGTTGTTCATCCACTTCTGGACTGCAGTCCTGTTCCAGAACCTGAGTGTTGCGTGTACATCCGTTTTACAGATCTGACCTATTTGTATGCAGACTGCACTTTGACTTTGGAGGAAGCTTCCAATAAGTCGACTCTTACGACATGCTTTGGGTAGGCAGTGGGCCTTTTCTTCTTTTCCCTTTTAACACGGCTCCGGAACCCACACGGTAATCAGATACAACGTTTCCGCTGCCAGTAGTATTCTTCAGGTCTCTGCGTATTGTCCATGTTTCACACGCATATAACAACCGAGATTCTATATAGCACACTTAGTCTCCAGTCCAGCTGGCCTATTTCATTGTCCATGTTTCACATGCATAGAACAAACAACACATGTTCAATATAGCACTTCAACACTCTTTGCGTCCCTGCAACTGACATTTCCCAATAAATTGAAGTCTAAAGGAAACACGAAATTCACTTTCCCTTCTTTAAATCTGCACTTTTAAGAAAGTTCACATTGATGTTATAATCTTTCCTTGTTTGTGTTCACTGACTGTGAGTGAACTCCGACAGAAAGTCCTAGTTATTCGTCCAGTTGGAGTCTTAGGCCCCGAGTTTTGCGTGTATATGTTTTACTGGATTATTTGTATGCTGTATGTTGTTCGTTACCTCCCAGGCACATGTACTCACAAAGAAATTCTTTGTCTTAATTTTTCTTGTGTGCTGTCTCTTGTTCTTTGTCCTGTATTTACCAATATGTATGTTGTCCATTTATAGAATAGCTGCATATGTGTTAAACGAAGTTGAATTATGACTAGCCAAACTGTTAACATTGATATATCCGTTGAATGACGGCGAATTATGCCACATCAAACAGTTTTGTTTGATAATCTTTCCTCATGAAAACGAATATATAAAAAGAAATGATATTTTAAAATGTTAATCGGTGATGAATTTCGAAATACCGCACTCGTATGTTTGATTATTTTTATCACTAAAACTAACACAAATTTAGATAAGCTCTATTTCTTGATGTGTTGTTGAACAAAGTTGAATTATAGCACACCAAATTAATTGATTGATTATTTTCCACACACAACAACGAATACAAAAGAGTGTCTTTTGGATTTTTGTTTTGTATGGTATTTAACGAAGTTGAGTTATATAATACCAAACTGCGTGGTTTGATTACTTTTCCCAAATTATAACGAACACAGAAGTTGCATATTTGGATTTTCTTCAAATATAGCTTTAGATTTATTGACGCTTTCCTGACAACGACCATGAAGATGTAGAAATTGTTGTTGCTGCAGCTGCTGCAAGTGGTGCTGCTGGGGTAAATGCTGACTGTGGGGCTGTTGTAGGTGATGATGATGATGTTGCTGGAACTGACCTGGGGGTTGATGGTTGGACTGAACGTTGGCATGGCTATTGGCATGACCGTTGGCGTGGTAGTGAAACTGTTGGTGGTAGTAAGCTGCTCCTTGTGGGATATCATTCCGCGCCATAGTAACAGACGGACAGGGAAGGGAGTGAGGCATCTTGCTTCGTCTGCCACCTCTGCCTCGGCGTCTTCCTCTTCTATCACAAACCCCCGTGTCCTTGACAAGCCGAATCTCCGTTCCTGTTGCCTTTAGCGTAGATGCAAGTGCGGAAATGTAGTGAATGGCCAAACGAAGAGTGGCGATCTTTGACAGCTTCTGGTGCTCGCTCAAGTTCGATTTCGGCACTACTTTTCGGAGATCATCAAAAGCGTCATTCAGCATATGCATGCGAGTACGTTCCCGCTCTGTCGCTCCAACTCGTGAAATCTCGTAGCACTTGGGCGACTTCCTCTTACCGGTCAGCGGGTCAACACTGGAAGCTTCCTGAAAGAAGGACGAGAATGCCACGTGATTATAACTTTGTTGACCATGCACTTGGCTGCCATCTTGGTGGTAATGCCCGGTGAACTGCCCCGAGGAGTAAGCAGAGTACGGGGAGCTGAAGTCTATGAACGACGAAGGAAAACTGGATATATCTGGACTCCCAGCCGTGTCGCTCATGTTACTGTTACTGTCTGGACTTTGATTGTAGGCTGAATCTAGGGAACAGTAGTTCTTACCACAGAAGTTCGCTTGGCTTTTGATTTCGCTGTTACTGGACAGTTCCTCCATGCAGCTTCTGCTAAGACGCTGATGGGAGCTCCAGGAAGACCCATGTTCTCTAGTTCCCATACTGGTAGCCTGTTCTAGAAAGAACTCCTCGCCTACTGTGCTGCTTCGTGTGGTCAATGGCAGAGCGGGCCCTGGCTGATTGGGGTAGTCTCTGGAGCTGTACACTTGATTGTTTGTGTGTTTTTCCTGGTTTTCTGGAAAACTAACAATCATGGCTCGAAATATTGTGAAAGTCCTTGTTAAAAAAAAAAAAACGATCAAAGACACAAGGCAACCAATGTTAACATGTTTCTTTGCAAATGACAGGTAATAATAAGTTCAATGTTCCTTAACAACAGATGCCGCTAAATGATAGATATCCAGACCGTTAATATCCAAACTCTACATCCAAATTCCAAAAATGTTCATACCAAATGAAGTTTGAAATCTTTTGTAAACTACTATGAATAACAGCAACTTTAAAAATAGGTTGTAAATATTTAATTCCTGTGCTGCTAAAGAGAGACTGTATAAAAGTCTAGTTATATTTTAGACTTGTAGACTGAATGGTCCAACAGGCTATGTTAAATGAAGTCACAGCATACATGCGATCTTATCAAATCAAACTGAAGCGGTGGCTACTAACTGACAAGAATATACTCAACATTATTCTATCACAGGGCTCCAGTAAAGAAATCTTACAAGGTATAAGGTACCAAAGACCCTCCTCCCAACTGCCTGTGCCTGTCAAAAAGAACTTAGCTCCTCCCTTTGGCTGGAATCTTAGCCTATTAGAAATCCAGAACTCCTAAAGATTAATAGGGGAAAAGATGTTTGGCCGTGGGAGAATTTACCTGCGAAAGTTTGGTAAACTCCCAAATGTACACGAGAGAAGCGCTGAGCCTTTCTTTCCCCTTGTCATCTACTTTTTCAGCACGTTGTTAATTTCTTACAAGTTTATTTCTTACCCGTCCTGACACAATCCTATTTCTTGCATGTTTCTTGCGGTAAGGTAATCACCATTTCTATCTCTTCATCTCTATTTGTGCCTTGCTGCTGTGTTTGTTTACAGCCGTGTTTTGTATTCTGTTCATCTAATGTTCCACAAAGATGAACACCCACTTCCGACACGTGAACTTCATCAAGTGGCATTAAAACAGGCAAAGGCATCATCATCAGGTTGGTTTATTTACCCAGCTTGTGGCAGTTTCTGTAGCTGAAAACACCGTTATTCAGAGCGTTTCTATCGTTTCCCAAGAATCCGCTAACTGCCGTAGCAGCACTTGTCATTACTTACATTTAATAACACAGAGAAGTACCGTATTTCTTCAAGTACAAGACGATCCCATGTATGAAACACACCTTGATTTCTGGACCGGAAATTTTGAGAGAAAAAAAGAAAATTTGATTGCACAAAAATATCCAAGTCAGGTTTTATCATCGTAAAATCTAGAAAACTCATCACTGTCAAACCTCTCATCCCTCTGATAGTTTTTTAAGCTTGTCCTCGTCTGTGTCTAATTAGTGGACCCTTTCCACGCCTTTTAGACGCATTGGGTGTATAGGGCTAGACCTATATTTTATAGACCAAACGGAACTTGGTGGGTGATGTGGTCAGCATCAGGATGGCCGAGTCTGTCTAATTACTATTTACGATCTTTATTTTTTCCCCACATGTTGGGGAGGGGGAAGGGGGGGGGGGGCAGAGTGTATTGCTAGGTTTTAGTAGTATCTCAGGTCATGGAGACCTGTGATGTAATTTTCAGGACAGTTCACCTGCCTTTAGTCTAAGTCTGACAGCCAGCTCTCTCCTGTGGCTCAACATGCAGCAGCGGCCACTCCCCCTCCCCCTACACCCCACCCCCGGGCAATGGCTTTTACAGACGGGTGAAACCTGGCGAGGGTAGTTAGTAATTGTTAGTAGCATTTGATGAGTCAGAATCTGGCTATTCAAGCATACACACGTCTTGAATCGGCTGAATGTGCGGAGGAAATCAATGTTTGTGTGTTTATTCGACGAATCAACATTATGGCACACGGGTGTAACCCATAAGTGCTCCGTTCTACTTCTAAATCAAGCCTGAGTATGAAGAATCTCAGCGCAGTGCACGAACTCTGTAGCATCGGCGAGGATCCTAAAATACTTTGGGTAGATTCTTTGGACTCAGGCCTGAGTCAGAAGAAGAACGAAGCACTTATGGGTTGCTACCCTTGTGCCATATTGTTGATCCGTTGTTCAAACCATGAAATCATCCTTTATCCCATACCTTCAGCTCCTTCTCCAAATCTGGGCGTTTTCCCGACTTGCCTCTCGTGACCTTCTTCTGCCGTGATATCTTTGGTAATTTCGGATTGTTCCTTTTACTCGAAGGGGAACCACATTTCCATTTACCTTTGCAAGCTGGATCATTTTTAACTTGAATTCAACACCGTACAAAAATCTTCTCTGAGACCTTTGTGGACAAAGTGTAATTTAATGATGAGTCAAGAATTGACATCACAGCACTCGGGGCATTTCCATGAATGATCTGTCCTCATCTTCAGCAGCCAGCGCAGAGTTCCAGTACTGATGCTACCGGTGACAATCTGGTTATATGTCCGTCTTGTCTTTCCTCTGAGTGTAGTGAGCAGGCCAGACTCTCTGACTACATCCAGGTGCCTCATTCTCTCCAGGCCATAATATTCTTCTATCTCTACTGATTCCTTTGCTTGTTCCCAGAGGGCCTTGACCATATCTGCCTTGTCATGTATCCATTCACCACCCAGTGGGGCAGATCCAGCCAAACTGTCTGTCTGTTTATTACCCACCACGCCGGCATTGCCTGAAGAAAAGATCCAAGGTATGCTCACTACCCGTGACCTTTCCAGTGAAGCTTGCGAATTTAATGTAACAAGTGCGAACTAATAAGCGCAAAGAAAACTTAGAAACTCTTGCAGCGAGAAAGAACATGTAATTTAACCCCCCCCCCCCCCGGCCACCCCAACCACCATCAATTTTATATCAACCCTGAACCGGTTCTAACAAATCATTTCCTACAAATCGACTACGATTGTATTAATCACATACTGCTTTTACACCCTTTATTGTTAGGAAAATAAGTGCGACTTGTCTTTTTCTTCTTTTGTCAATATCTGCTTATGCCTCTAGGCGTTGCAGTTAATCGGACGATCGGCAGCCGAGCCAGGGCGAGCTTACTCGCTTGATATACGGTAGTGTTATGCAGTCTCAAGGTGTCCGTTACTCCTTTAATCCATCTTCGGTTCTTTCTTAATATCCTACCCCAGAAGACGTCACAGGATAGTCCAACATTTTCGAGCGTGGTAAGACTGAGCTTCCCGACTTTATAATGCGTTTCATCATCATCATCAGTTCTCGTTGTCCCTCGTGGCACATAAGGCTTCAGAGAAGACTTTCCATGCTTTCCTGTCCTGTGCAATCTTCAGTGCAGTTTTCCATGTCAAAGATGCCGCACTCAGATCACTTTCCATCGTTCGTCTCCATGTTGTTTTTGGGCGCCCCTGTTTTCTCTTTCCTTCTGGTGTCCATGTGAGAGCTGTTTTGGCAGGTATATCCGAATTCATTCTCTTAACGTGGCCAAGCCATTTCCATCTTCTCTTGGTAATCATACTGTCTAAAGTTTTTTGGTTTGTGACTTGAAGAAGTTTAGTGTTTGAGATTGTATCTGGCCAAAAATTTTTGACAATTCTACGTAGAGATGTGTGATGGAAAGTCGACAGCTTGTGTGCATCCTTTTTGGTCATTCTCTAGCATTCAGCTCCATAAAGAAGAACTGGCAAAATTATGCTCTTGTAGAGTCGGAGTTTCGTTCCTCTGCAGTAACTGTCGGATTTCCAGATTTGCCTCATCCTTCCAAAAGCAGCTCTATCTTTGTTCAGACTTGACTGTATGTCCTCTTCGGTCCCTCCCGGTAGGGACACCACACTGCCAAGATATGTGAAATGTTCTACATTTTCAAGAGTTTGGTTATTTATGGTCACTGGTTGTTGGTTTGGACTGTTTGTCATGATCTTAGTTTTCTTTGTATTAATTCTCAGTCACACCATTTCTGCTGTGCTGTGTAGTCTGTTACTTTTTTCTTGTATATGTTCATCTTTATGTGATAGGTGTGCTATATCATCTGCAAAATCAAGGTCCTCAAGCATAGTGAATGGAGTCCATCGTATGCCTCTCAGTGTCATGTCTACTGTGTTCTTTAGTATCCAATCAATCACAAGGTTGAAGAGGAGAGATGACATAACACATCCCTGTCTTACACCTGTTTTTACTGGGAAAGATGTATTGTAATTTTTTTATACTGCAGGAAAAGTCTTTATAGAAGAGAGCAATTATGTTGACTATCTTTTCTGAAATTCCATAATGTCGTAAAATTTTCCAGAGACCGTCTCTATGAACGCTGTCGAAAACTTTCTCAAAGTCCACAAAATTAATACATATACTTCTCTGCCATTCATTGCATTGTTCTAAAATGTTACGTAGAGTAAAGATATACTCATCTGTTCCTCTGCCCTTTCTGAATCCTGCTTGTTCTACTCGTAGGCATTTATCTACTCCTTTTTCAAGCCGCATTATGATGATTTTATAGAATATTTTGCTTGGTACCGAGAGTAGAGTAATTCCCCTCAAATTATTTCACTCGGTTAAGTCTCCTTTTTTTTGGAATTTTGACTATTGTTCCTTCAGTCCAGTCATCATGCAACACTTCTTTTTCCCAAATATCCTTGAACAATGGTTCTAGAATGCTAGCAGTTGTGTTGGGATCTACTTTGAGAAGTTCTGCTGGCAGTTCGTCTTTGCCTGGTGCTTTGTTGTTCTTTAAAGTGTGGATAGCTTTAAGGATTTCTTGTTTGCTTGGTGGTTCAGTAATAATGTCAATGTCCTGAGAGGCTGGTTGAATATCTGGGGGATTTTCAGGATCAGGTCTGTTCAAGAGGTCGGAGAAGTGTTTAGTCCACTGCACGTCTTGTTTTTGTTCTGTGGTGAGCAGTCTGCCTTGGTAATCTCTGATGGGTATGCTGTGATACTTGTTTCTGTTTCCGCAAATTTGCTGGGTAATTTTGTGTAGGGTTTGTAGATCATGTGCTTTAGCAGCATTTTCTGCTGTTTCTGCAAGATTTTCCATAAATCTTCTCTTGTCAGCTCTGGCACTTTTCTTTGTCATTTTATGTAGTTCGCTATATTGTAACATTTATGATTTATGAGGCTCTTTATTCTTTTTCGCTTGGCAATATAGTCCATGGTTTGACTACTTATCCATTCTTTGTGGTGTTGTTTCCTGGTTCTTAATATGTTATTGCTAGTTGATTTGTATGTTTCTTTGATCTGGTTCCATCTGTCTTGAATGCTGATTGTAGTTTGGGTGTCTGGGTCACCTGATAGAGTTTGAAATCTATTCTTGAGTTCTACTATAAATTTAGTGGCAATGTCTTTTTCTCTTAAAAGGTTAACATTGTAACGTACTGTCTGTGTCTTAACTTGCGTGTGAAATTTTTTAAGTCGTAGTAGAGCGAGGTGATGATCGCTTCCCACATCTGTTCCCCTTTTGACACATGCCCATCGAGTAGGGACCAACGCCATTTTCTGTTTAAGATGAAATAGTCGATTTGGTTTACATCTCTTCTGTTTGGGGATATCCATGTAAGCTTGTGTATATTCTAGTGAGGAAATAGTGTTCCTCCTATAACAAGTCTATTCGCCGTGCCGTTTAACGACCCCAAAATATCTAGAACTGGTTGCGACATGTTAATGTTATTAGCTGTTGTTATTTGTTGTTGTTGTTGTTGCTCTTCTTTTTCCTTCATCGTCGTCATCATTTTCTCCTTTTTCTTCTTCTCATGGATGGATAGATGGATGGATGCATAAATGAGTAAATGAATTATTTACCATATATCAGTGCA
The DNA here is from genome assembly GCA_905116865.2 of Candidula unifasciata. Lineage (NCBI taxonomy): Eukaryota > Metazoa > Mollusca > Gastropoda > Stylommatophora > Geomitridae > Candidula > Candidula unifasciata. The sequence goes on from CAJHNH020003668.1 coordinate 194,272, forward strand.
CTTAATGTATCTATTTTTTAAATTAATCTTGCCCCGATAAACATTTGCATTTGGCAATCTGATTAGAAGAAGAAGAAGAAGAAGAAGAAGAAGAAGAAGAAGAAGAAGAAGAAGAAGAAGAAGAAGAAGAAGAAGAAGAAGAAGAAGAAGAAGAAGAAGAAAAAGAAGAAAAAGAAGAAGAAGAAGAAGAAGAAGAAGAAGAAGAAGAAGAAGAAGGACAAGGAGAAGAGGAAGAAGAAGAAGAAGAAGGAGAAGGAGAAGAGGAAGAAGAGGAAGAAGAGGAAGAAGAAGAAGAAGAAGAAGAAGAAGAAGAAGAAGAAGAAGAAGAAGAAGAAGAAGAAGAAGAAGAAGAAGAAGAAGAAGAAGAAGAAGAAGAAGAAGAAGAAGAAGAAGAAGAAGAAGAAGAAGAAGAAGAAGTAGAAGAAGAAGGAGAAGGAGAAGAGGAAGAAGAAGACTAAGGCAACTTAAATTCATGTTCTAGGAATGTCCACACATCTGGATGGAGCACGAATCCCTTAAAGACGGACAGCTAACAGACGGCAGTCTGGCATGTTGACCATCTTTCAGTACTCGTATATCCCTAATTACAGTGGATAAAATAGACCTTATGCAGCTGTACTTAAGTAGCAAGTGCCGGCTTGCATGGAAACACTTGATACAGCTCCGACATGACAAGGATCGTCCTCTTTGTAGGTAAGGGATGCCGATGCAAAGGAGACATTGGGAGGAAAAGGTGAGTGGGGGAGGGGGAGCGTAAGGGGGTTGAGGGATTGTTTAAGTGTGCAACAGAACAGTACAGACCGCTTAAGGCGTTGTGAAGAATTTTTTTTTTTTTCTCCCATCAATGTTTCTTGCCATTCAGCTCTATTAACCCAGGACCATTCGCAATGTTCACCCAGGACCATTCGCAATGTTTACCCAGGACCATTCACAATGTTCACCCAGGACCATTCGCAATGTTCACCCAGGACCATTCGCAATGTTCACCCAGGACCATTCGCAATGTTCACCCAGGACCATTCGCAATGTTCACCCAGGACCATTCGCAATGTTCACCCAGGACCATTCGCAATGTTCACCCAGGACCATTCAGCTATGTTCACCCAGGACCATTCAGCTATGTTCTTTTTTTTTTTTTTTTAGTTTTCAGAAACCATGAGTTGTTAACCCTTAGGCTCGGTATTATGGATATCGCAAGGCTTCGGCCTTGATGCCATGATAAATACCGTAAATCTGGGAGAAGTGTGGCTTTTCTGCCTACCCCCGGACGCGAACCCGGACCACAAGGAGTTCGTCACCCGGTCACCGCACAGTCCGGTTTAGCCAACTACGCTAGAGAGCCGGGCATTCAGCTATGTTCACCCAGGACCATTCAGCTATGTTCACCTAGGACCATTCAGCTATGTTCACCCAGGACCATTCAGCTATGGTCACTAAGGAGCATTCAACTATGTTCACCCAAGGCCATTTAGCTGTGTTCACCTAGGACCATTCAGCTATGTTCACCTAGGACCATTCAGCTATGTTCATCCAGGACCATTCAGCTATGTTCACCTAGGACCATTCAGCTATGTTCACCTAGGACCATTCAGCTATGTTCACCCAGGGCCATTCAGCTATGTTCACACAGGACCATTCAGCTATGTTCACTAAGGAGCATTCAGCTATGTTCACCCAAGGCCATTCAGCTATGTTCACCTAGGACCATTCAGTTTTGTTCACCTAGGACCATTCAGCTATGTTTACTAAGGAGCATTCAGCTATGTTTACTAAGGGCCATTCAGCTATGTTCACCTAGGACCATTCAGCTATGCTCACCTAGGACCATTCAGCTATGTTCACCTAGGACCATTTAGCTATGTTTACCGAGGGCCATTCAGCTATGTTCACCCAGGGCCATTCAGCTCTGTTCACCCAGGACCATTCAGCCATGTTCACCCAGGACCATTCAGCCATGTTCACCCAGGACCATTCAGCTATGTTCACCCAGGACCATTCAGCTCTGTTCACCCAGGACCATTCAGCTATGTTCACCCAGGACCATTCAGCCATGTTCACCCAGGACCATTCAGCTATGTTCACCCAGGACCATTCAGCAATGTTCACCCGGGACCATTCAGCTATGTTCACCCAGGGCCATTCAGCTATGTTCACCCAGGGCCATTCAGCTATGTTCACCCAGGACCATTCAGCTATGTTCACCCGGGACCATTCAGCTATGTTCACCCAGGGCCATTCAGCTATGTTCACCCAGGGCCATTCAGCTATGTTCACCCGGGACCATTCAGCTATGTTAACCCAGGGCCATTCAGCTATGTTCACCCAGGGCCATTCAGCTATGTTCACCCAAAGCCAGTATGTTCGAAAATGGGGATCGTCACGTGCCAGAGGCTTTGGCCCCAGCACAGAAAGATCATTGTTACAGTTCAATTGCCACGCAATTTTCTGGCCCCTCCCTATGCCTCTGCGGGCCAGACTTAGTCCGCAGGCCGGCTGTTGAAAAGCCCGGCTTTACGGCACAGGATGGCGCTCAACCCCTATTAATTTTTGAAATAAGCGCTTAAAACCCCATCCCCATTATGTTTGGGAGGGGAGGGGCGGTTTTCAAGGGACCTAAAATCCCTAGGATTGGGCGACTATGTTTGTTTTGTTATTTTTTCTGGGCCTCGGCACGCGTAATAGTTTTTACCGCAGGACTATTACTTATTGAAGAGTATCTTTTGATTTAGTGCAAAGGTGAATCATAATTGGCACTCACAGAAGGCTTTAGAACAGCTGTTCTCAAACTATGAGTCGCCACCTTTTTTTTAATGGGGGGGGGGGGGGGGGTTGAATGACATTCTTTGAAGTTATGATGTAGCGACGAAAATAATTATATAGTTAGGGGTCGCCACAACATGAGGAACTGTATTAAAGGGTCGCTACAACATGAAAAAAACTGCATTAAAGAGTCGTCACAACATGGGGAACTGCATTAAAGGGTCGCCACAGCATAAGGAACTGCATTAAAGGGTCGCCACAACATGAGGAACTGTTTTAAAAAGTCGCCACAACATGAGGAACTGTATTAAAGGGTCGCCACAACATAAGGAACTGCATTAAAGGGTCGCTACAACATGAGGAGCTGCATTAAAGGGTCGCCACAACATGAGGAACTGTATTAAAGGTTCACAACAACATGAGGAACTGTATTAAAGGGTCGCCACAACATGAGGAACTGTATTAAAGGGTCGCCACAACATGAGGAACTGCATTAAAGGGTCGCCACAACATGAGAAACTGTATTAAAGGGTCGCCACAACATGAGGAACTGTATTAAAGGGTCGCCACAACATAAGGCACTGCATTAAAGGGTCGCCACAACGTGAGGAACTGTATTAAAGGGTCGCCACAACGTGAATAACTGCATTAAAGAGTCGTCACAACATGGGGAACTGCATTAAAGGGTCGCCACAACATGAGGAACTGTATTAAAGGGTCGCCACAACATGAGGAACTGTATTAAAGGGTCGCCACAACATGAGGAACTGTATTAAAGGGTCGCCACAACACGAGGAACTGTATTAAAGGGTCGCCACAACATGAGGAACTGTATTAAAGGGTCGCCACAACACGAGGAACTGTATTAAAGGTTCGCCACAACATGAGGAATTATATTAAAGGGTCGCCACAATATGAGGAACTGTATTAAAGGGTCGCCTCAACATGAGGAACTGTATTAAAGGGTCGCCACAACATGAGGAACTGTATTAAAGGGTCGCTACAACATAAGGAACTGTATTAAAGGGTCGCTACAAAATGAGGAACTGTATCAAAGGGTCGCCACAACATGAGGAACTGTATTAAAGGGTCGCCACAACATAAGGAACTGTATTAAAGTGTCGCTACAACATGAGGAACTGTAATAAAGGGTCGCCACAACATGTGGAACTGTATTAAAGGGGTCGCCACAATATGAGGAACTGTATTAAAGGGTCGCCACAACATGGGGAACTGTATTAAAAGGTCGCCACAACATGAGGAACTGTATTAAATGGTCGCCACAACATGAGGAACTGTATTAAATGGTCGCCACAATATGAGTAACTGTATTAAAGGGTCGCCACAACATGAAGAACTGTATCAAATGGTCGCCACAACATGAGGAACTGTATTAAAGGGTTGCCACAACATGAGGAACTGTATTAAAGGGTATCCACAACACGAGGAACTGTATTAAAGGCTCACCACAACATGAGGAACTGTATTAAAGGGTCACCACAACATGAGGAACTGCATTAAAGGGTCGCCACAACATGAGGAACTGTATTAAAGGGATGCGGCATTTGGAAGGTTGAGAACCACTGCTTTAAGGAGAAGTAGCCTGAACGGAGAGTTACTGTCCGCATGGATGCAAAGGCGAAACGAGGACGCGTCGAGGGCTTAAGGATAATCCCACAGTTTTTGTTTGTATTTTAAGGGGAAGTGACCCGACAAGCCTTGCATGTTTGATTAGCGCGTGAGTCCCAAAACTGCCATCTGTGCACAATTTAGATCTAGATCAGTGGGTTTTGAGGAGCGTTATATGCTTGGTCTGTAACATGTTTATGGATGTTGATTTGATGCTTGGGTGTCGTTGTTCCCCACCCAACCCCCCACCCCCCTCTTACATTCCCCTGTCTCTTTCTGTGTCTATTTCTCCCACTCTCCCCTTTAAGTCTCTCACTTTCTCTTTCTTTATGCCTCTCGTTTTCTCTCTCCCTCTCCATCTCTCTCGCTCATTCTCGGTGTCTTCCTTTATCTCTATCCTCTGTATGTCTCTCTCTTTCTGACACTTTCTCTTTCTCTCCGTCTCCCTCTTCCCCACGCTCCTCTCTTTCTTTCTCCCTCTTTTTCGTTCTTTTTCACACACCCATCCCTGCACAACTCTTTCTGTCTCATTCTGTCTCGACTTATCTCTCTTTCTCTCTGTTCCCTTATTCTTCTCTTTCTTTCTCTCTTGCTCCCCCTTTCGACATTCCTTTCTCTCCTTCTCTCTTCTTTTCTCACATCTCTTCTTCTCTCACTCTCCTCTCTCTTTCTGTCTCTTTCTCCCTCTCTTTTTAGTACTTTTTTCTTTCTGTCTTTTTTTTCCTAACTCCCCCGATTCTTCTCTTGTTTTCTCTCTCGCTTTCTGTCTGCCTCTTTCTCTTTCTCTCAGCCTCTCTTCCTATTCCTCTCTTTCTCTCCGAATCTCTCTCTCTATTCTTTTCTCTCATTCTCGCTGTCTGTTTGCCTCTTGGCAGCAACAAGAAGAAGCCGATCGTATTTACTTCCCACATAATATCCTGGTACATATTTAAGGATCAGAATGCCTATTAACGAAAAGGTCCCGTTCTCAAGAGGAGGCCACAGGCACTCGGAAACACACACACACACACACACACACACACACACACACAGAGAGAGAGAGAGATAGAGAGGAGGGGAGGAAATTGAGATTAACGAGGAGATACTGACACACACACTGTAGACGCCCTGGTGTAACGGCTAGATGTTAAGCTGCGGATCCGACGGTCGTGGGTTCAAATCCCAACGAAGCCGAACTTTCTTTTCTAAAATGACCTCGACTTCCAGGTGGACCCAGCCCTAAATGGGCACCAAGTAAAGTCATGGGAAGTGAAGGCGGCCGGCGTGTTGTTGACCACATCACCCACCAAATGACGATTGGTCTAAAAAAATTAGTTCTAGTGATGAGTGATGAGTGATGAGTGATAAGTATGACTGAAGGCATGGTGGATTCTACGATAGCTTTTATAAAGGCTACCGGCCTCCTGATATAAGTTTTCTGACGGGAGGATCGAAGAAGAAGAAGACTGAAGGCATGAAAAATGTTTTTTTTTTAAAACTTACACACACAGAGAAGACGAGATAGAGAGAGAGAGAGAGAGAGAGAGAGAGAGAGAGAGAGAGAGAGAGAGAGAGAGAGAGAGAGGCGTGAAGACATATAGACTGACGAAGTAAAAAGTAATGAACCCTTTTCCACGCCTTTAGGCGTATAGGGCATATAGGGCTAGACCTATATTTTTATAGACCAACGGCACAAGATGGGTGATGTGGTCAGCATCACAACTGCCGCCATTACTTCCCGTGACTCCTACCCCGTACCCACTCAAGGCTGGGTCGACCTGGGAGCCAAGGTCATTTTTGAAAAAAGTCTGGCTCCGCCAGGGAGCAAACCCACGACCTTCAGATCCGCGGCGAGCGTCTAGCCGCTCGGCCACGGCGACTCCCACTGAATGAGATGCTATAATTACAGTTGCACCTTAGTATGCAGTAACACACACACACACACACACACACACACACACACATGCGAGCGCACAAAAATAACCAGCGTTACAAAGACCACATGTGAACAAGCCATACACGAAACAAACAGTTCAGTAAAATTACACCCAACACTCATTTTCCCATTTTATGTCTCTCTTTCAACTCACTGGCTTGAAACTGTCGCGCCCAACGCCAGCATGAAACTACTCGTTAATGACTTTATTAATAACCATGAAATGATAGTTTTCCTTTATATTTGACAATAACGATAACATTGAAAACTACTCGGCAGTTTTCGGAAACAGCACACGTCAGGAAACAACCGTAAGTTAAAATGCACGTGCGGATCAAGCTAAAAGATTGTTTATGTTTTTCTACTGCCATGGTGCTACGGCCATTTTCATAGCACGAAATTAAGTTAACACGCCGGTGAGGGATGTTAAGTACATAGAGTATCGTAAACTGGTGTTAGGAATTTATTAAACATGCTAATACATCCAGCGTACGGGAACAAATAGGCGATGACAGATTCGTATCACAGACCGGGTGTACGACAAGGAAGCGTAACTTTCTGTAAACATTCAACAACGACTTCATTGCTTCGGTCTTAAGCTGTAAGGAATAACTCTCAGGGTTTTGCGTTAGGACAACATGTTTTTTGACGTTCCAGCACGCGATAGATTTATAATTAGCAAGTGCTAGGACTGAATTCGTTTGGAGATCGCCAACAAATTCGCTCAACCGGATCATATACAACCCTAAAGCTGGCAGACGTTCAGGAGATTCCCGGGATGTGAGATGTCTTGCTGCGGAAAGTCTGTGCACCCACTCCCCAGTATCCTTGTGTAAACTGACTGTGTTGTTTTTACCCCCAACGGATCGCCAGTCTTTTCTGGCGTTTGTCTCGGAACTAGCCTTATCCAGGATTGGCCATTGAGAAATATCATTACATAACGAAGACATGGGGACGAATTCGGTGGCTGTGAATGAAGAAGATCTGATGGCACGTTCGTTGGTGATGACTTGTGTATATTTTCCGATGAAGCCGCACAACTGCGCCACTGCAGAGCGCGTGAGATCTCAGGCTGATATCTGGGATCGTGGGGTTAAGTCTTCGAAAGGTCAAATCTGTTAGACGATTGCAATCTTTATGCAACTGTGTGTGGTCTTTTAGTTGTAAGTGAGTGAAAGTAGAGTAAATTACCATATCCTGTACGACTGTGGCAAATAGGGCTTATAGTGCTAAAAAAAAAAAAAAAGAAAGATTCCCTTTCACACCTTTAGACGTATCGGGTATCTAGGAAGAGCACCCATATTTTTGCAGACCATCGGCACTATGTGGGTACTGTGGTCAGCATTACGCTGGCCGTCTTTACTTCCCCGGGACAGCCATCCTGGTACCAAGTTTAAGCTAGGTCGACCTGCGACGTTACAGTGCTAGACTCATATTTTGAATGGCTCTAGATTAGAAAGCTACTTTTGATGTGGTCAACATCACATAGGCCGTCTTTACTTCCAAAGATTTCCTTGTACCAGGGCTGGATTTAGACTTGATGAAGCCTTAAGCTATATAAAGCCCCAAGGCCCCACCAGCTAATCTCAGAAGAAGAGATAGGGTTATGGATACCAGAATTAGAGAGAAAGTTGGAATAAGACCATGTCTGGATTATTTTCACAGACGAAGAATGAAATGGTTCAGCCATCTAGTAAGAATGCAGCCAGACCAAACTGCGAAAGGGGCTTTTAACAGCAGAACATCAGGGGGGGGGGGGGGGGGGGGGGGGGGGGGAGACGAGAGGAAGTACAAGAAAAATATGGGTAAATGGTGTAGCAGAAACCTGCAAAAATATGAACAAATCCATCAGCCAAGCCACCCGAGAAGTGCAAGACAAATGCAGAAAACCACGACACTGGTCTATAACCTAGTATCAATGAGAC
>CAJHNH020003668.1:207500-245000 GCA_905116865.2 Candidula unifasciata
TTCCTCCATTCCGTTCTATCCTTTGCAGTCCCTTCGATATTATGCCACCCTTGGCCTCTCTCGCCACCGTTCGTTTTCGGGTTTCTCTTGGATGGCCTCGTCTCCTCCGCCCATCTATTCCCCATTGTAGTGCCTGTTTACTGATACTCTGCCGGTTTCTTCTCAGCATTTGTATGAAAAAGAGCCATCTTCTTTGTCTTATAAGTGTTGATACTCGTGGTTGCCCAGAAGTTTGTGTTATTTCTTTCCCCCTCTTGCTTTCATCTCATTTTAAGTTCACATTTTGCCCAGGCATTGATTTTCCAATGCATTGAACGTTTGTTTGTTCCATGTCTTACGTGGTTCTCCAACGTTCACAGTCATATGTTAAAACTGAATTAACATTAGAATTGAAAATACTTCATTTTGTTTTAAAACTATACAAGTTAGAGTTCCACATATATATTTCAGGTTTTCAAAACCTGCTGATGCCTTGCCAGTGCGTAACATAATTTCTTTTGTATTATTTCCATGACCACCAAGATTATTACATTACTTGGTAGTTTGTTCTGCTATAGTACTGGTACTTTAATTCTCATTGTCTCCAGTGTTAAATATGCTTGGGCAGTTGTTAGTCTCCTCAAATTATTTGTCCTATCAAATTGCAGCCCAATGTTTTATGCTTTTTTTTTTTTTTTTTGCGAAAGCGTGCGTTTTTGTTTTTGCATATGATTGTTGTTCTTACTTGATACCGCCCCCCCCCCCCCCCCAACCCCAAAAATCACCTCCAATAAGACCAGGTCTTATATTAATGTTTGCTACAAAGAATGCACTAGGGCTTTATTTTAAGATACAGAAATTGATATTTATTTATGTACAGATTTGTACACTTATTCAAATGCAGTCAGGCCCTCTTCTTCTGGAACATCGTTATGACTCCAAAATTTAATCACATCCGTTCATTATCAGTTGCGCACCGGTGGCGTCAGTGCTCCAGCTTTCTATTCGGCAACAAGTCACTCATTCTCGGTCTTTCCTAGGGCTTATTGTTTCAGTGGACCAAGAGGTGGAGAAACGACGCTGGCGTTAGATAGGACATACGTTGATAAAACCTAAGTATAATGTATCTACAACGTCTTTGCATTGGAACCCACATGGCTACAGAAATAAAGGCAGACCAAAACACACACACACACACACTCACATGGAGAGGGTAGCCAGAGAGTGAAGTTAAAAAGATAAAGACAACATGCTAGCAGCTGCATGTAATAGCAAAGGAGAGAACGACTTGACCTGAGTTTGTTGAAGAAGGTCTTTGTTGCATTGGGAGATAGACGGCAGAAGAAGAAGCAGCAGCAGATTGTTGAGGTAGGGCTTATATTAAAAGATTCCAGAACAATCTTGCTAGGCCTTATTATTGGGACAGGCCTTATTTTCGTGTTAACCATTAACTCTTGGCGAGGTCCTTGATGCTGAAGAACTTAAACGAAATCTGTGCAAACACCAGCATTCTGAGAAAACTGGATAAAGGAAAGGCACTGCATATGGCAGTTTATAATGTAGTCACTCGGGAAATCGAACATAAAAACAATACACACGTATCGGCAATGACATCCGCAGGAAAACAATCTAGACTCTTTTCTCATATACAGAAGAGACAGGGGGGCAGGCTTGTAGAGTTTGATGCAGGAAGACAAGGGAAGAGGTTCCATCTTGCAGTACTGGTGGTCTTTAGATAAGAGGGAAAAACAACGTATTTCTTTGGCGTCTGTTGTTTGTTTTCGTAACTGAGAGAACAGAAGGTGCCGGTGTTGCGTCATGTGGACGCACTGGCGGAAGCGTTAGAAAACATACGGGGATATTGGGGAAGGAGGTAGAGAGGGGGGTGGTGTTATAGCTTCATGAAAATAATAATCATCATCATCAGGTGTATAAGGAGACGGGAGGGTCGTTACGGTTTTCCTATTAGTCGAGAGTTGTCTGTCGTGTGCCGTTCGCATGTATTTTATGGTGATGTCAAGAAAAGGAGGCGGTTGTGGGGGGGGGGGGGGGGGGGGGGGGTAGGGGGTGATTGCATTTGTGATACAAAGAAGGCTTTTCAGTCGTCTGTCTGTTGACTTATTTTCTTTCTTTTTTCTTTCTTTATGTATGTACCTTTTGGGTTGTTTGTCGTTTTTTTGCATATTTTCTTTCTTTCTTTCTTTCTTTTTTCTTTTTTTCTTTTTTTCTTTTTTTCTTTCTTTCTTTCTTTCTTTCTTTCTTTCTTTCTTTCTTTCTTTCTTTCTTTCTTTCGTTCTGAACCGTTTGGGTCGTTTGACGTAATTTTTGCTTGCTTTCTTTCTTTGTTTATTTGTTTATTTTTTATTTTCTTTCTTTCTTTCCTTTCTTTCTTTCTTTCTTTCTTTCTTTCTTTCTTTCTTTCTTTCTTTCTTTCTTTCTTTCTTTCTTTCTTTCTTTCTTTCTTTCTTTCTTTCTTTCTTTCTTTCTTTCTTTCTTTCTTTCTTTTTCTTTCTTTCTTTCTTTCTTTCTTTCTTTCTTTCTTTCTTTCTTTCTTTCTTTCTTTCTTTCTTTCTTTCTTTCTTTTCTTTCTTTCTTTCTTTCTTTCTTTCTTTCTTTCTTTCTTTTCTTTCTTTCTTTCTTTCTTTCTTTCTTTCTTTCTTTCTTCTTTCTTTCTTTCTTTCTTTCTTTCTTTCTTTCTTTCTTTCTGTCTGTCGTCTGTCTGTCCTGTCTGTCTGTCTGTCTGTCTGTCTGTCTGCTGTCCGTCCGTCCGTCCGTCCGTCCGTCCGTCCGTCCGTCCGTCCGTCCGTCTGTCTGTCTGTCTGTCTGTCTGTCTGTCTGTCTGTCTGTCTGTCTGTCTGTCTGTCTGTCTGTCTTTCTTTCTTTCCACGGATTTGGACCTTTCTTCAGGTAACTTCCCCTTGAGTGCATGGCAAGACCCCCGCGACCCACAGCCCCTCTTCTCCAGCATTACATGATGTGATTCGAAATGAGGGAAGAAAAAAACAACAAACCAGGCACTGTTAACGAGAACGGGGGAAAGGGGTGGGGGGGGGGGGGGGGGTGGGTCATCTACGTTAAAAAAGTGTGAGATAATAAAAGAACAATCACCAACAACTGGTATTGTAGTGTCTAAATATCAGTGTAATGGCGGACACTGTTTTGTTTTGATGGTGTCTGATTAAAAAAGGAGACCACTGAGTTAAGTTCAGTCTAAAATTGACATCACAGCACTCAGGGCATTCCCATATGCACAACGTCCTCATCCTTAGCAGTCAGCACAGCCTGGTTGTATGTCCGTCTTGCCTTTCCTCTGAGTAGTGTAGCAGTGTGCCGGCCAAACCCTCTGGTCATACCCTGGTGCATCATTCTCTCTAATCCATAAAAATCTAGTTTCTCTTCTGACTTCTTTACTTGTTTCCAAAGGGCTCTGACCACATCTACCTTGTCATGTATGAATTCACCACCCAGGGTGCAGATCTAGCCAGTCTGTCTGCCTGTTCCTTTCACACCACGCTGGCATGCCGGGAGAAATTTCCAAAGTTTGCTTACTACCTGTGACCTTCCGCGGAGGTAGGGGTTGAGGGTTAGCTCCCCTGAACTGGAGACCATTGGGTAGACTACATACATTTCTCCATGTGGGATGAATGTTTCATTATTTTGAAGCCCGACCCTGGTTGTTGCAGGAGGAGGGGGGGGGGGGGAGGACTGGCTCTAATATAACCTGACGGTTAAAGAGGGTTTCTAGGACCTCTCCACGGGTAGTCCTCATTCGAATGGGGGCACTTTGTGTCCCCGGGTGCTTATCGCTCAGTGTGATGTCCTAGTGGGGTAACAAATCAGTCAGTCAGTCGACTGGGTTAGACTGTAAGAAATACTGGGTTGCTGTTCTTTTAATGGGATGCTGAGGTACCGAACCACACGTGGTAATGCACTAGAACCAGGGCTTCTACTGGTCAACACCTGCCCGCACTTCTTCACGGTCATTCTAGAAACAGGTTCCCAAAGGCGAGCCTGACCAATATAGATATGATCGATATTTACTTCGGAATCGCAGTGTGTGTGTGGCTGGGACCCGAGAATCAAAGGTATGCACATAGATAAGCTGCATCTGTTAAACGGATGTGCAGGCGAAATTCAAATCCTGGAAAAAGACCAAAGTCCAGAAATAGACGAACAACCAGGATTTGCCCTAGGAGTTTACAGCCAGTGAAGAAGAAAAAGAAGAAGAAAAAAGAAGAAGAAGAAGAAGAAAAAGAAACAGAAAAGAAAAAGAAAAAGCAGAAGAAGAGGAAGAAGAAGAAGAAGAAGAAGAAGAAGAAGAAGAAGAAGAAGAAGAAGAAGAAGAAGAAGAAGAAGAAGAAGAAGAAGAAGAAGAAGAAAGAAGAAGAAGAAGAAGAAGAAGAAGAAGAAGAAGAAGAAGAAGAAGAAGAAGAAGAAGAAGAAGAAGAAGAAGAAGAAGAAGAAGAAGAAGAAGAAAAAGAAAAATAAGAAAAATAAGAAGAAGAAGAAAAATAAGAAGGCTTTTTAAATTAAACCATTCATTGGATCCCTGGAACTGTACAAAGAAACCACACCTCCATGATCTCCAATTTCTGTCAAAGCATACAACTACAAATAAAAGTGAAGTACCCGTGGAAGAAGAAGGAGCGCCGAGAATCGCGTTCCAATGCTGCATCCATCATTCATGCTTGAGGAAATTACGCACCATCTTCCGCGGTTGGAAAATGATGTTTCGTGAGTTTTCTCTCCAGGCAGGGAAGTAACCTTATCTGCAACATGACGCAACCGTAGGCCCAGCACGTGAAGTCAGGCAATAGAATTGTTGTGACACGAGGAGAAGGCGAGAACTCTAGCTTATTTAGCCACTTCCGAGGGAAAAGTGTTAAGTTTTTACATCTTAAGAGAAAACTGTGTTGATAAACCGATAGATGACCTTAAAATCCGCCGACTAGAAGAACACTTAATTTTTTTTTTTAAACTGTTTAAACGAGAGCTTTCCGCAAGTCTATGTTCTGCCCAGGTGCGCAAACACCGGGAACTCAAAGCAACGCTGGTCGAAGTAGATGATGACAAAGCTCACACATCAAGTTGGGAGTTCGCGTTGATGTCTCAAATCAATTAATTGCTACTACAAACTAGGATATTAGCATTCCTGGATTAATAATACCGTTAGATGTTCTAGAAACATCCACAGAGCTTTGGTTACAACCCTGCACGTTGTGTTTTAAGAATTAGGTTTAATAGGAGTTACATCTACAACATGGCGACGGAAGATCCTTGAGGCAACAGACGATTACCTGGGAGATCCGCGGAAGTCAAGGGATAACCTCTGCACTTAGTTATGTCTAATAATAATTAACACGAAAGTAAATGATAAACAGGAACGTCCCTGGCGGTCTGTGATCAAAGCAGGCAAGGTTTACCGAGATATATTTGATGATTTGTATAGACAGTGTGCGCTCTTTCATGTATATAGTGGTTACATAAGTAATAGGTATATCGTTTTTTTTAAAATACTTGCAAGCCGAAAGATATTTGTAAAAAAGGAATTAGTAGGCTCACAAAGCCTTGCTGTGGCAAACATTGTTCTAAGGTTTTCCCCATGTGGGTTCCATGGTTCCATTCTGTGATACAGCAAAAAAAAAAAAAAAAGACCTACTGCCACACTAACAAGCATGTCGTATGAGGCAACATTAGGGGTATTTTCTTCAAAGTCGAAGTGCATCTGCATGAGAGGCAAGGAACTAACAGTCTGCATATAAATAAACGAGCTCTGTAAAACAGATAAGCACGCAGAACTCAAGTTATGGATGCAAACTTAAACCCAGGAATGCACGAACAAAATTCCGCCGGAGTTTACAGCTGGTGAAAGCGAAGAAGAAGAAACGAGGTTAATACTATCGCTGGGACGTCAAGTGCTGTTTGGTAGTTGGCACTTTTCCGTTTTTCCAGGCAACTGTTGTTCGTCAATCACTAGTGATGATGAGTATGATGCCGATGATGATGATGGTGATGTTGATGGTGACGATGATGATGATGTTGATGATGACGACGATGATGATGATAACGATGATCATGATTACGATAGTGATGTGATGATGATGATGAGGACGACAATTATGATGATGATAATGTTGATGACGATGATGATGACGACAACGATGATGATGATGGTGACGATGATGATTATGTTGATGATGACAACGATGATAATAATTACGATGGTGATGATGATGCCGATGCCGATGATGATGATGATGACGGCGATGATCATGGTCATGATGACAACTCCTTCCGTTCGCCAGTGGTAGACTGAAGACTCTGACAGCGCCGGGGTTAAAGGTTGCGAATGCCATTTGAAATCCCGAAGAACAGGGTCCGAACTCCAGCTGCGGGCAGTCTGACAGCAGACCTCTGTGTGCTGATTTCGACGATGATATGTAGCACTGGCCGTTCAGAAAGCAATGGCACACTAGTGAACGTTAATAAATAAATGCATTAGAATTGATATAACTGCACTCTGGACATTTGCACACGTGCTATGTCTCCTTCTTCAGTAGCCAACAAAGAGTCGACATCCTATTAGTACCAGCTGCAACCTGATTACAAGTCCGCCTCTGCTTCCCCTTCAGTGTTGAATATCTTCCAGAGCCTTACATCATTACCTCCCCTCTCCCAACTCCGCTCGTTGAATTAGTCATTCAGTGTAGGGTTTCCCTAACTGTTCGTTTTCACTGTCCATTTGATTCCATGGAGCTTTCGCCGCTTCCGCTTTATCATATAGTAAGTAGCTCACCGTCCAGAGGGGCGACAGTCTGCTCATTACCTCGCACATGATATATATTCAAAAAACATCCACGGGGATATAGTTACAACCCTGCACGTTGTGTTTAGTTTAAAGAATTGGGTTTAATAGGGATCTCATTTACAATATGGTGACGGAAGATCTTTGAGACAACAGACATTTACCTGAAAGACCCTGAAGACAAAAATTGCATAGAAAAACAAAAACAGTCCCACGACTGCATGCAGCCTATCTACCACCCCCTGAAATATTAGACTGTTCCGTGACCTGTGGATTTCCCCAGTTTGGGGTAGGATATTACTAAAGCACCTGATGTTTTGCTTCACCCATATATATATATATATATATATATATATATATATATATATATATATATATATATATATATATATATATATATATATAAAGAAAGTCCCCAAGTCGACTCTCCGACGACTAGTTGGGTTCCCTACCTGAGTCACATGGTTCCATCAACAACAATAACAGCGTCAACAAACAAACGTTAAAGCCATCGCTGTAATCGTGCAGCAGTCCCTTTATTGACCAACACATAATGACGAGAAGGATGAACTGGTGATTACAGAACTACTCACTGTCTAATACCCTACAGATAGTGATCGGTATACCTCCAAGGCGGCATCACCTTAAAGCAGTGTTTCCCGAACTTTTCTTAGTCGCAGCGCCTTTTTCAATTAAAATGTATCTATGGCGCCTTAACCTAAGTGAAAGTATGACTTTTCGTATGTAAAAGATGAAAAAAGAAGAAGAAGAAGAAGAAGAAGAAGAAGAAGAAGAAGAAGAAGAAGAAGAAGAAGAAGAAGAAGAAGAAGAAGAAGAAGAAAAAGAAGAAGAAGAGGTCGCGGCTTCCCGGGCTCCGCTGCGCACAGTTTGAGAATCACTGCCTTAAAGGGCGACACATAGCCTCGACTTGACGTGAGTCAAAATTAAGAGCTAACACACTTGCTCCATCTTTTCATAGCAGTTTCTAGCGGCGCTGAACAATACAGTCTCAACTCGTTGCCGATCCGGACTCTTGAGTTGAC
The DNA here is from genome assembly GCA_905116865.2 of Candidula unifasciata. Lineage (NCBI taxonomy): Eukaryota > Metazoa > Mollusca > Gastropoda > Stylommatophora > Geomitridae > Candidula > Candidula unifasciata. The sequence continues at coordinate 215,328 of CAJHNH020003668.1, forward strand.
CGCTAACCAAGGCGCATCCACAATGCCTCTTCACAGTCTGAGGAGGACTAGATAATAATAATAATAAAAATAATTAATATTATTATTAATAATGATAACAACAGTAATAACAGCAATAATTAGAGATTGATCGACGTATATGGGCATATGTACTGTTGATCTGCTATACACATAAACATTTTATAAAATCTTAGGATTGTAAACCTCTAGGAAGCATCCAGGAGGGAACAAACCGATCGATCAGTCGATTGTTACCGTTCTCCTGATTGTCCTGCTCCTCACAGCACTATCGTTAACATCCTTTTGCCACGAATCCTCCTCAGTACCTGTAGCATTCATGTTCTGCTTGCATACATCTTTATCCATTAAAAAATGTATGTGCCGTCTCCGAAATAGAGGTTTGCTGCAGAATATATATGGATATATTGCTGTTTTTTAGAATCTTAGCCTGTGAGGAGTATATTATATCTCCCACACTTCTTTGTCTGCCTCCTGGTCTTTTTAATTTGTGTAGTCAGTGTGTGTGTGTTTGTATTCATATTATCTTAGCCTGTGAGGCCCCAATCTCTTCCACCGAATACTAACCGAAAACCACAAATATTGTTATATATTGTATGGGGCGTCGAAAATCGACCCAGCCTAAAATGGGTACCAGGATGGCTATCCAGGGAAAGAAAAGACGGCCGGCGTAATGCTGACCACATTACCCGTCCAGTGCCGATTGGTCTGTACAAATTTGGGACGATCTTCACATTTACCCGATGCGCCTAAGGCCATGAAAAGGGATACTTTTTACTTACATTGTTACATGGAAAAAAAGGGGCGGGTGGGGGGGGGGGGCTGCGTGGTCAAAGAGGCATGGTGTTCACTTTGAGCGCTAGAGGTTCCGGGTTCAGTCCCTGTAAGAACTGTGATATTTTCACGTGGACTTGCACTTCTAGTAATTCCCCCTGGTCTCAGGATAGTAAGATCGCACGCCCGCGCACGTAAAAAAAATCCTTTGGCAACTGGAAATCGAAAAGAGTAGCCTAACGGCGCCGCCCGGGCAAAATTTGGAATTAAAAATTTACCTAAAGTATTTCTGGATCCTTTGCCGGTGCTACAGAGCCAGTGCACTGTGCAGAGCTTCTTCGGACTCAGACTTGAGTTAGAAGAAGAACGTAGCACCTATGGGTTACTACCCGCGTGTCGTAGTATTGATCCGTTGTTCAAACATGAAACTTCAAACTTGCAGGTCTGCCTGTATTTTATCTCTTCCCCGTCTTCTTTGTCAGCCTTCTGGTCTCATCAATTTATGTAGTCGGTGTTTGTTTCCTAATTCATATAATGTATATTGTCATATGAACATAGCATACTTTACAGATGAACTGCAGTCATGTGTGCAGGATGAGCGTTTGGAAGGGACGAATTTAAGACCGACCAAATTGTGACCTATTAAAAATAAAATTAGTTCGTTCAAACGTTTTCTGTTATCTGCCACTCGCTTTGTAAAGCCGGGGGTAAAAAAAAAGGGGGGGGGGGTCGATCTCAGCTGCAGACTTTTTTGGCAGCAGACTGCTTTGCGTTGGTTTCGACAAAAGTATCGAGATCCGATCGTTAAGAGAGCAATGGCAAACTACTGAACCTAAATTTGTCTAAAAAAATTACAACCAACAAATATGCTGGTGTTGGTTCTGCAAGATCCTGTAAACGGATAGTCAGGGACCTTTTCCCACGCCTTCGGACGTACTGGGCACGTATGGTTAGATCGATATTTTATAGACTCGCTGGGTGATGTGGTGTGCATCACGCCGACCGCCTAAACTTCCCAGGACTGTACCTAGTACCCACTCAAGGCTGGGTCGAGTGGGCGCCAAGGTTCTTTATGAAAAAAGTCCGGCTCCTCCGCCAGGAACTGAACCCACGACCTTCCGATTCGCAGGAGAGAGTCCAGCCGTTACACCACGGCGGCTCCCCTCGTTAAAGGTTAGGGAACTCACTTTTTTTCCCACTCTCCATTCCCGGCAGTTTGTACGTTCGGTGGGCCCCACAATTCATCAACTGTGTTCTTTAATGTTTGTTTGAAAGCTTCGTCTGCCTTAGCTACTTATAACGTTACTAATACATTTTTTTTTCTTTTTTTAAACAAAAAGTAAAGTAAGCGTCCCTTTTCCACACCTTTAGGCGTATAGGGCATATAGGGCTAGACCTATATTTTTATAGACCAATAATAATAATAATAATAATAATAATAATAATAATAATAATAATAAAGTAAAGGACCCTTTACCACGCCTTTTGTGCGTATTAGGCATATAGGGCTAGACATATATTTTATAGACCAATCGGCAAAAGATGTGTAATGTGGTCAACATCACGCCGGCTGCCTTTACTTCCCGGGACTGCACACGGTACCCACTCAAGGCTGGGTCGACCTTGGAGTCAAGGTCATTTTTGAAAAAAGTCCGTCTCCACAGGGAGCGAACCCACTACCGTCCGATCCGCACGCAAACGTCTAGCCCCTACGCTACAGCGACTCACTCTTTTAGAAAAAAAAAAAACAACAACAATTAACCTAAAAAATACACGGAAGAAACTCTAAACGTTAAGTTGCCAAACGTTGGTTGACAGCTTTGTTCCGTTTCTGGCAGAAGGTCATGTGATAGCGGCTTAGTTTTTGCCCAGCCGTACAGCAAATCGTCCGTTTTATACAGTAGAAAAAAAAAAAAAAGTAAATCAGTTGAAATGAATATACTCTCAGATGCAGCGTTTCCACGTCTGTGTGGGCATTTCTCTCTTCATGCGTTAATCTTTGCATGTTTCTTCAACCGCGGACCAGCAGAATGAACGTGTGTTTATTTTGAGAAGTGAGCAGTGTACATTTACGTGTCTTTCTTTGGAAAGTGTAAAACTATCTTCTTCCTTCTGTGACTGTTCAGGTTTTAACGAAACGAAAGAATAAAGCTTTAGTTTCAACATTTCGCTGTGTGACTAGCCATTAATGGTTTTCGCGTGGGAATTTTCATGGAGAAGCGGTTAGCCAGTATTTGAACTCTTCAACCGATTACTGAAACAAAAAGTTGGTTTTTAAGGTTATTACCTGACTTCGTCCAGCGGTGCCCGAACCTAGATGGTTAAGACACCCACCCCCCCCCCCCCCCCCCATTCACACACACAGACACACATATATATATTCGGGACATGCTTAGCTCCTCCCCCCCCCCCCCCACTTCCCCTCCGTCTCAGTGTTTAGAGAGATTAAGTCCCCTTCCATCCCCAAGCGTGTAATTACAATTTTAAGTTTGTTTGCTCATACACACAAAAACATAAGCACGCTAGGGTGCACACACACACGCACATACACACGCGCACATCACACACACCCACACACATCACACACACACACGCACAGACACGCGCACACATCACACACACATCTACACACACACCTACACACATATACACACACATCACACACACACCTACACTCGCACACACACATATCAAACACACACATCACACACGCATACATCACACACACATCACACACACACCTACACACGCACACACACATCTCACACACACACATATCACACACACATCACACACACGCACACACACGCGCACACATCACACACACACCTACACACACATACACACACATCACACACACACCTACACTCGCACACGCACACATATCATACACACACATCTCACACACACAAATCACACACACATCACACACACGCACACGCACACACACGCGCACACATCACACACACACTTACACACACATACACACACATATACACACACACACATGACACACACACCTACACTCGCACACACACATATCACACACACACATCACACACACATCACACACACACATCACACACACACATCACACAAACACATCACACGCACACATCACACACACACCTACACACGCACACACACATCTCACACACACGTATCACACACACATCACACACACGCACACACACGCGCACACATCACACACACACACCTACACACATACACACATATACACACATCACACACACATCACACAGACACCTACACACACATCACACACACATCACACACACATCACACACACATCACACACACATCACTCACATCACACTCACACCTACACACGCACACACACACGCATTACACACACCATACGCACAGGCTTACGTTAAAAATCCAGCAACTTCCTGACCTAAGGAGGAGTGCCGGATTTGTAGACATGTCACATTTTTTATGGTTCTGTAGGTCGCATAAATACAACAGACTATAAAATGACTGCCCGTGGGTTCTAAAAAAACCTGGAACATTAACAGTAAAACCAAAGAACTTGTCATGTTCACCTATTAAATTAAAAAGCTGTACAGAATTTATTTAAGCGGTGTGACATAGTTCCTCAGAATTTATTTAAAAAAAAAAAAAAAAAGAAAAAAGTTATTTGAATTTTAATTTCAAAATACTCCCCAAAATCCATGCTGAAAATCTGAAAGAATCTGATTACTGACGGCATAATGTTTTTCTAAGTAGCAACCTGTGTGTGTGTGTGTGTGTGTGTGTGTGTGTGTGCGTGCGTGCGTGCGTGCGTGCGTGCGTGCGTGCGTGCGTGTGTGTGTGTGTGTGTGTGTGTGTGTGTGTATATATATATATATATATATACCATTTTCACTTTAAACTGACATGGCTCTTTTCTAATCAAACTGAATGATTTACAAACGTCCTCAGTTGTTTGAAAATCGTCCGGATTGTTTTCAAAAACGTCCTGGATGATTTGAAAAATGTCCACTTTGATTTAATAAACGTCCTAGGTAGTTTGAAAATCGTTTGGTTTGATTGGAAAAAACGTCCTAGGTGGTTTGAAAATCGTCCAGTTTAATTTTTTTAAACGTCCTAGGTGGTTTGAAAATCGTCCAGTTTGATATTTTAAAAAGAAAACATCCTCTGTGGTTTAAAAATAGTCCAGTTTGATTAAAAAAAAAAAAACTTTCTAGGTGGTTTCTTCTTCTTCTTCTTCTTCTTCGCGTTCACCAGCTGTAAACTCTGGCGTAAAGTTCTGGTTGCTCGTCCACTACTGAACTGCAGTCCTGCTCCAGAACCTGAGTGTTGCGAGTGCATTAGTTTTACAGGTCTCATTCTCTTGAATACAGACTGTTGGTTCCTTGCCTCTCCGGCAGATGCACTCCGACTTCAAAGGAAGCTCCCCAATTAGTCGACTCTTACGACATGCTTTTGGGGAGGCAGTGGGTCTATTCTTGTTTTCCCCACAATGGGGCCCCGGAACCTACACGGGGGCCTAGGTGGTTTGAAAATCGTCCACTTTGATTTGAAACAATGTCCTTATGGTTCGAAAATGTCAAGTTTAAAGTAAAAATAGTTTATAAAGGTGATACTACGTGTGTGCGTGTGAGTATATACGCGCGTGTGTGAGCGTATGTATGTGTGTCTTCACACAGATGTTCATTTTCTTAAAGTACAAAAACAATATCTGTTCTAGCCCAATCCCGCCAAACTGCGATCTTTTAAATGAAACTTCTGTTTCAGTAACTAGAGAAGCCAGGTTTATTTTCTTGCTAGATGTGGGCAAAACTTCAACGGCTCTTCTAGCTGTCAGTAATGGTAAGTAGAGTTGTACAGGTTTTTTTTGTTAATGCTTGCTAATTTGTTTGTTTTCAATTAGTAGAGTAGCCAACAGAGAGAATGCCCTTACTTTTGTACTTGCAGTTACTGAGAAGGGAAGACGTTTATTAGAGTTTAGAACGTGCTATACACTGAATAGCTAAAACTACTATTGCTGCCGGTAAAGGAAGGACCCTTTTCTCCGGCTTCAGCCATACTAGGCATATGCGGCTATACCTATATTTTATAGACCAATCGGCACTCTGTGTCTAATGTGATCAATATCACGCCGGCCGCCGATCTGGAGGCCATGGTCATTTTCGACAAATGTCAGGCTCCGTTAGGACTTGAACCTACGACCTTCCGATCTGCAGGCGAGCGTCTAGCCTCTATACCACGGCTGTTCTTATGGCTGCCTGTTTGTACCACTTTTGTGGTGCAGACGGGAAAAGGGGTATACTGGGTGTGGGGGTGGGTGGGGGGGGGGTGTCTTTGAGCCTGAACATTCTGGACCACAGAGCCAGTGCCGTCGCCACGGACTGTGCAGCTTAGGATTTCAGTTTTGCATTAGACAGAAGAAAAAAAATCCCGAGCCATAGCGTTGATTCGAACACGGGTCACCTGCACGAGAACTCTGCATTCTTACTCATTTGGCGTATAGGGCTAGACCTATATTTGTATAGACCATCGGCACAAGATGGGTGATGAGACCAGCATCACGCCGGCCGCTTTTACTTCCTGTGACTGCATCCGGTAACCACTCAAGGCTGGGTCGATCTGGCAGTCAAGTTCATTTTTAAAAAAGAATGTCTGGCTTCACCAGGAAGCGAACCCACGGCCTTCCAATCCGAGCGTTTAGCCGCTAAACCACGACGACTCATAAAGGGAAATTAAGGTTCTCTTAAAAATGAACTACATGATAAGTAAAGTCGATTTGATTCCGGCTAGAACGTCTTATATTTTTTGGTTGGCCGAAGAAAAAAAAGCGATAAACATTAAATGGAATTAATTCAAGACAGTCGATAAATGAAAGCAATAGAAATGATTGAGCAGCTGCTGGACAAAGTGAGGGCCACGAAATGTCCTGGTGCTCTCTAATGCTGTAGTCGCATGCAGCCTTTTCAGGCACACTGACAGAAAGTTCAACATCATCTTGAATCTGAAACAAGGAACGCTGGAAACGACACACCACTGACCACATACGAAGTGTTTATTGGTTCCAGTAACTGTTTCCTTCGTCTATGCACTAGGGGTATAAACGTCTAGGGACGACAACATCGGCCACATCCAAAACCATAAATCGCATTAACATTACCTTTACGTGATGACCAAATACGGCACTTCCAACCGTAGACACTTCAAGAGCTACCAAACGTACACTTGAGCGTGAAACATCCGTCTCGCAGTAAGACGCCAATGCAGCCATTCGTATGGAGCTGGATAGTCAGATTTTTCTGCCCAGTTTGGCTGCTCGAACACTCGCGTTTTTGAGGTTTGAACAACATATCAACATCATCGCACACGGGTAGTAACCCATAAGTGCTCCGTTCTTCTTCTAACTTAAGTCTGAGTCCGAAGAAGCTCAGACCAGTGCGCAAGCTCTGTAGCACCGGCGAGGATACTGAAGTACTGTGGGTACATTTTTAACTGCAAATTTTGTCCGGGCAGCGCCGTTAGGCTACGCTTTTCAATTTCCAACTGCCAAGGGATTTTTTACAGGCGCAACAATGCGTCCGATCTCACTACCCAGAGATCATTGAGAATTACTAGAAGACCAAATCCAGGTGAAAAAATCCCAGCCATTATCGGGGTTTGAAACCGGCACCTCTAGCACTCGACGCGGACACCGTGACTCGAGACCACGCAGCCCCCCTCCCCCGCCGTCCCCACTCGCATTATCTGAAGATTTACTTAATTCTCATTCTTCAAGTGCCATACGACCCGGCTTTCTCAACATCGAAAACATGCTGAATCTTGTCATTCCTTCCAAGTTTTTTGGGCTCTCGAACACTTCACACATGATTTCATGCATTTTCTCATCTGGCACACTTTCAGCCCAACTTGCACGCTTGTCTCGAGTTATTCATTACTTGATGCATACACTATCCTTTTTGCTTGATAACATTCCACCGAATTCAGGTACATCATTTATTTTCAGCATCCAACCTCATTTATAAATCTTCTTCTTCTTCTTCTTCGCGTTCACCAGCTGTAAATTCTGGCGAAAAGTTCTGGTTGTTCATTCTCTTCTGACTGCAGTACTGTTCCAGAACCTGAATGGCTTCTGCATCCGTTGTACAGATCTGATAACATTCATTAACGATGAGAAAATGACACAATAAACTAATCATGGAACGGCTTCATAGTTTCGCTACTACTAAGCCGGTCCGCGGGTGTAACAAGGTTAAAAAATGTTGATTAAGGGCTTGCAACCCTCATCTTTTACGTTGTGAGGTTCGCTTTCAGACAGTTTCGAGAAGAAAAAGACAGTTCTTGTGGTTTTCGGTTAGTATTCGGTGGAAAAGATTGGGGCCTCACAGGCTCAGATAATATGAATACAAACACACACACTAACTACACAAATTAAAAAGACCAGGAGGCAGACCAAGAAGAGGGGGACATATAATATACTCCCCGTGTGGGTTCTGGGGCCCCAGTTATAGGGAAAACAAGAATAGACCCACTGCCTACCCAAAAGCATGTCATAAGAGTCGACTAATTGGGAGCTTCCTTCAAAGCCGGAGTGCATCTGCCTGAGAGGCAAGGAACCAACAGTGTGCACATACATGAATCAGATCTGTCAAACGGATGCACACGCAACACTCAGGTTCTGAAACAGGACTGCAGTCCAGAAGTGGACGAACAACCAGAATTTCCCGCCAGAGTTTACAGCCGGTGGACGCGAAGAAGAGGAAGAAAGATAATATACAGACAGACCTGCAAACACTTGGAATCACCAACAGGGAAAAGAAGGCCAGTCACAAAGCCGAATGAATGCTGAAGAAGAACATTAGTAAAGGTAGCAACTTTTATAGTAAATTGATTTAAAAAAAAAAAAATTCTCTAGAATGCTGCATATAAGACTGACACGACTTGATTCGGTGAACCAATTTTCGGATGCCAGTCATACAGTAGCAAATCGTGGAATTATCGTTCAAATTCATATAAATTAATATTTCTGCTTCTTTTTTGCCTTCGTCCTGCTTCTTAACCATTTCTCAATCATTTGAAGTGCCAATATCTTGCTTCTCAGCTCTTTCCCATTCATTTCAAGTGCCAATATCTTGCTTCTTAACCCTTTTCCAATCATTTCAAGTGCCAAGATCCCGCTTCTCAACCATTTATCAATCATTTCAAGTGCCAAGATCCCGCTTCTCAACCATTTATCAATCATTTCAAGTAACGAGATCGGACTTCTTACCAAATTCCCAATCATTTCAAGTGCTGAGGTCCCCTTTCTCAATCATTTCTCAGTAATTTAAATTGTCAAGATTCTGTTTCTCAACCATTTCCCAATCATTTCAAATGTCAAGATCCTGCTTCTTAACCATTCCATATCATTTCAGTGCCGAGATCAAGTACCAAGACTGTGCTTCTCAGAGTTCGAATCCGAACTAGACAGCTTTAGATAACACTCCACTCGGCCCAACCTAAAATAAAAAGCACGGAACGTTGTGCAAAGCTGAAACGGAAACGAGTATCTTGGAATTTTAAAGTACGATCACGACTCCCAAGCCACAGACGCCGACTCAAAAACTAAGGTAACTCAAATAAATTTCCCCGCAGAAACAACAATAATTCTTGTAAAAATGAAGCTAAAGGGGCAGAGGGCGTGAGAAATCTAATGTATGCATGAAGTCTCCTATGCCATAACAATTTCCAGAATGTCAGTTTGTCAGGAGAATGGCGTAAACCGGAAGTTTAGTCTTCATCTTGTTTCGACTTCCGGTTAAAATGGTTGCCATAATTTTGTGAAAGAAAGTGTCATGGCCGAACATATTGTCAGGGTGTCAAGTTTGAGATCGCGTATTTTATGACATGGCGTAATCTGACGGATGGGGTGTTTCTCTTGAAAAAAACTTTAATTCATTCTCTCCTTCACTGTCTCGCCTCTCAAATGTTCTGGCTCTGTCCCATCTCTCTCCCTCCCCCCTCTCATCTCTCTCGCTGTCTCCGTCCTATCTCTCTCCCTTCCCATCTCATCTCTCCTGCTGTCTCCGTCCCGTCCCGCTCCCTTCCCATCTCATCTCTCTTGCTGTCTCCGTCCCATTTTTTTTCTCTCTGTCCCCCCTTTCTCTGTCTCTTTCTCTCCCTCCCATCACTCAGTTTATCCCAACTTTCTTTTTTCGTTTCATTCTTTTCCCATCTTATCTCTTTCCGTTTTCTCTCTTTTTCTTGCTCTGTCCCATCTCTCTTCCTCCCTGATTCATGTCTCACTTTTTTTGTCCCATTTCTTTTCTCTCTCCGTCTCACTTCTCTCTTTCGCACTCTCCTCTTTCCTATCTCTCTCTCTTTCTCCCTCTTTACCCATCACATCTCTCACTCTATCCCACTCTCTTTTTTCTCTGCCCGTCCCACCTCTCTCTTTGCGCTCTCCATTTCCTCTTCCCACCTCTCTCTCATCCAGTTTTTCACTTTTTATCTCAATGTGTACATTTTCTTGTCTTCACAGCTAATTGTTTCCGTATTTCTCCTTCTGTCTCATCTTGTCGCTTTATGTCTCAGTGTTGTCTTTTGTCAGTCATATTGTCTGTTCCTTGGTTTCTCTACCGATGACTCGATATCTTTCGGTCTCATAACCCACCCACCTACCCACCCAAACAAATCGTGCCTAAAATAATAAGGCGTTAGTACACGCCACAACGTGTCAAAAGAGCTGCCGCTACTCACTATAGTACCACATACACACACACACACGCACACGCACGCGCACACACGCACGCACACACACAGACACACATCATAATCATCATCATGATGCTTTTAAAAAACATGCCTATACTATGCACTGTTGCGTACGGCCAAAAAAGACCAGATTTACCTATAGACCCGCCACGTAAGCGGGTATGAACCTAAGGACAGCCAAATCATAGGCAGGTCTAATGTTTTCTACATTAACTCTTATCAGTTCTGTTTCTACATTATTTCTTATCAGTTCTGTTTCTACATTACCTCTTATCAGTTCTGTTTCTACATTACCTCTTATCAGTTCTGTTTCTACATTACCTCTTATCAGTTCTGTTTCTACATTAACAATTATCAGTTCTGTTTCTACATTAACTATTATCAGTTCTGTTTCTACATTACCTCTTATCATTTCTGTTTCTATATTATCTCTTATCAGTTTTGTTTCTACATTACCTCTTATCAGTTCTGTTTCTACATTACCTCTTATCAGTTCTGTTTCTACATTACCTCTTATCAGTTCTGTTTCTACATTACCTCTTATCAGTTCTGTTTCTACATTACCTCTGATCAGTTCTGTTTCTACATTACCTCTTATCAGTTCTGTTTCTACATAACCTCTTATCAGTTCTTTTCTACATTACCTCTTATCAGTTCTGTTTCTACATTACCTCTTATCAGTTCTGTTTCTACATTACCTCTTATCAGTTCTGTATCTACATTACCTCTTATCAGTTCTGTTTTTACATTACCTCTTATCAGTTCTGTTTCTACATTACCTCTTATCAGTTCTGTTTCTACATTACCTCTTATCTGTTCTGTTTCTAGATTACCTCTTATCAGTTCTGTTTCTACATTATCTTTTTTCACTTCTGTTTCTACACTACCCCTTATCAGTTCTGTTTCTACATTACCTCTTATCAGTTTTGGTTCTAAATTACCTCTTGTCAGTTCTGTTTCTACATTACCTCTGATCAGTTCTGTTTCTACATTACCTCCGATCAGTTCTGTTTCTACATTAACTCTTATCAGTTCTGTACCTACATTACCTCTTATCAGTTCTGTTTCTACATTACCTCTTATCAGTTCTGTTTTTACATTACCTTTTATCAGTTCTGTTTCTACATTACCTCTTATCAGTTCTGTTCCTACATTACCTCTTATCCGTTCTGTTTCTACATTACCTCTTTTCATTTCTTTTTCTACATTACCTCTTATCAGTTCTGTTTCTACATTAAAAATAAAACCTTATCAGTTCTGTTTCTACATTACCTTTTATCAGTTCTGTTTCTACATTACCTCTTATCAGTTCTGTTTCTACATTAACTCTTATCAGTTCTGTACCTACATTACCTCTTATCAGTTCTGTTTCTACATTACCTCTTATCAGTTCTGTTTTTACATTACCTTTTATCAGTTCTGTTTCTACATTACCTCTTATCAGTTCTGTTCCTACATTACCTCTTATCCGTTCTGTTTCTACATTACCTCTTTTCATTTCTGTTTCTACATTACCTCTTATCAGTTCTGTTTCTACATTAAAAATAAAACCTTATCAGTTCTGTTTCTACATTACCTTTTATCAGTTCTGTTTCTACATTACCTCTTATCAGTTCTGTTTCTTCATTAACTGTTATCACTTCTGTTTCTACATTACCTCTTATCAGTTCTGTATCTACATTACCTCTTATCAGTTCTGTATCTACATTACCTCTGATCAGTTCTGTTTCTACATTACCCCTAAACAGTTCTGTTTCTACATTACCTCCGATCAGTTCTGTTTCTACATTAACTCTTATCAGTTCTGTTCCTACATTACCTCTTATCAGTTCTGTTTCTACATTACCTCTTATCAGTTCTGTTTTTACATTACCTTTTATCAGTTCTGTTTCTACATTACCTCTTATCAGTTCTGTTTCTACATTACCTCTTATCAGTTCTGTTTCTACATTACCCCTATCAGTTCTGTTTCTACATTAACTCTTATCAGTTCTGTTTCTACATTACTTCTTATCAGTTCTGTTTCTACATCACCTCTTTTCAGTTCTGTTTCTACATTACCTCTTTCAGTTCTGTTTCTATATTATCTCTTTTCAGTTCTGTTTCTACATTACCTCCTGTCAGTTCTGTTTCTACTTTACCTCTTATCAGTTCTGTTTCTACATTTAAAACCTCATCAGTTCTGTTTCTACATTACCTCTTATCAGTTCTGTTTCTACATTACCTCTTATCAGTACTGTTTCTACATTACCTCTTATCAGCTCTGTTTCTACATTACCTCTATCAAGTCTGTTTCTGCATTACCTCATATCAGTATTGTTTCTACATTACCTCTTATCAGTTCAGTATCTACATTACCTCTGATCAGTTCTGTTTCTACATTACCTCTTATTAGTTCTGTTTCTACATTACCTCTTATTAGTTCTGTTTCTATATTACCTCTTATTAGTTCTGTTTCTACATTTCCTCTTATCGGTTCTGTTTCTACATTACCTCTTATTAGTTATGTTTCTACATTACCTCTTATCAGTTCTGTTTCTACATTACCTCTTATCAGCTCTGTTTCTACATTACCTCTTATCAGTTCAGTATCTACATTACCTCTGATCAGTTCTGTTTCTACATTACCATTTTATCAGTTCTGTTTCTACATTACCATTTTATCAGTTCTGTTTCTACATTACCATTTTATCAGTTCTGTTTCTACATTACCTCTTATCAGTTCTGTTTCTACATTACCCCTTATTAGTTCTGTGTCTTCATTGCCTTTTATCGGTTCTGTATCTACATTACCTCTTATCAGTTCTGTTTCTATATTACCTTTTATCAGTTCTGTTTCTACATTACCTCTTATCAGTTCTGTTTCTACATTTCCTTTTATCAGTTCTGTTTCTACATTACTTCTTATCAGTTCTGTTTCTACATTACCTCTTATCAGTTCTGTTTCTACATTACCCCTTGTCAGTTCTGTTTCTACATTACCTCTTATCAGTTCTGTTTCTGCATTACCTCTTGTCAGTTCTGTTTCTACATTACCTCTTATCAGTTCTGTTTCTACATTACCTCCTATCATTCTGATATTTATTTAAAAGTTATCGGGCAGAAAAAAGGATTTAAGTATTTCACTAAGATTTCTTTTAAAATTGTAGAACCAGAAGTAAAGATTTCAGTAATTCGTGCAGATTTTTTTTTTAAATTTTCAGTGGAGACCACTAAAGATCTAGTCATCGGATCGGATTTCTTTTAAAATCCTTGGTGAAGATCACTAAAGATCTCAGTCATCTGACCTGATTTCTTTTAAAGTCCTTTGTAAAGATCACTTTTAAAATTATGGGGCCAGAAATAAAAATTCGCTCAAATTTCTGTTACAATGATCAGGACAGAGTTATATTTGTTCGTCCACTTCTGGACCTTGGTTTTGTTTCATAATGTGAGTGTTGTGTGTACATTCGTTTTACACATATACTTTATCTGTGTGCAGATTACTGGTTCTTCGTCTTTCAGGCAGATGCGCTCGGAATTTGAAGAAAACATCCCTAATTAGTCGACGTTCGCGACATGCTTGGAGTGGGTGGACAAAAGATTAATTTGTTAGAGAGGGAATAAGTGAGTTGAGGAGAGGGAATAAGTGAGTTGAGGAGAGGGAATAAGTGAGTTGAGGAGAGGGAATTAGTGAGTTGAGGAGAGGGAATAAGTGAATTGAGGAGAGGGAATAAGTGAGTTGAGGAGAGGAAATTAGTGAGTTGAGGAGAGGGAATAAGTGAGTTGAGGAGAGGGAATTAGTGAGTTGAGGAGAGGGAATAAGTGAGTTGAGGAAAGGGAATTAGTGAGTTGAGGAGAGGGAATAAGTGAGTTGAGGAGAGGGAATTAGTGAGTTGAGGAGAGGGAATAAGTGAGTTGGGGAGAGGGAATAAGTGAGCTGAGAAGAGGGAATAAGTGAATTGAGGAGAGGGAATTAGTGAGTTGAGGAGAGGGAATAAGCGAGTTGAGGAGAGGGAATAAGTGAGTTGAGGAGAGGGAATAAGTGAGTTGAGGAGAGGAAATAACTGAGTTGAGGAAAGGGAATAAGTGAGTTGAGGAGAGAGAATAAGTGAGTTGAGGAGAGGGAATAAGTGAGTTGAGGAGAGGGAATAAGTGAGTTGTGGAGAGGGAATAAGTGAGTTGAGGAGAGGGAATAAGTGAGTTGAGGAGAGGGAATAAGTGAGTTGAGGAGAGGGAATAAGTGAGCTGAGAAGAGGGAATAAGTGAGATGAGAAGAGGAAATAAGGGAGTTGAGGAGAGGGAATAAGTGAGCTGAGAAGAGGGAATAAGTGAATTGAGGAGAGGGAATAAGTGAGTTGAGGAGAGGGAATAAGTGAGTTGAGGAGAGGGAATAAGTGAGTTGAGGAGAGGGAATAAGTGAGTTGAGGAGAGGGAATAAGTGAGCTGAGAAGAGGGAATAAGTGAGTTGAGGAGAGGGAATAAGTGAATTGAGGAGAGGGAATTAGTGAGTTGAGGAGAGGGAATAAGTGAGTTGAGGAGAGGGAATAAGGGAGTTGAGGAGAGGGAATAAGTGAGTTGAGGAGAGGGAATAAGGGAGTTGAGGAGACGGAATAAGTGAGTTGAGGAGAGGGAATAAGGGAGTTGAGGAGAGGGAATAAGTGAGTTGAGGAGAGGGAATAAGGGAGTTGAGGAGAGGGAATAAGGGAGTTGAGGAGAGGTAATAAGGGAGTTGAGGAGAGGGAATAAGTAAGTGGAGAATATGGAGTGAGTGAGTGGATAAACTACGTCACACTAAGAGTCAGATTGTCCGTGGGCTAAATGAATGCAACAAACCGGAAATGTTGTGTTGATTTAATCCAGGCTTCATGTTAAATTAGATTTATCTGTAGCAACTACACCAATGAAAATATCTCTCTTTATTTCTTTCTCTTTCTCCTTTTTTGCCTCCCTCTCCCACTCTCTCTCTCTCTCTTTGCCTTCCGCTCTCTCTCTCTCCCTTTCTCTCACTCTCTCTCACCTCTCTCTCATTTTAACATTGTGTATACTGTGATCTTAACATAATGTGTTTCTAGATGCAATGCAGTTTTTGTTTGAGAGGGGAATGCTTAGAAGGGCCGGATATAGGACTGGCCTGCCTGCCCACTTTGTGACCCTATGAAGAAAAATTTTGTTCGTTCGTTCCCCCCCCCCCCCCCCGCGGTTGTTCTTCTCGTTATTCCTACTACCTCTTCTCTACTCTGCTCCTCTCACTTTTCTTTCCCTCGCCTTCTCTCTTCTCCATCTCATCTATAACCTCATCTTTCCGGGCCAAGTCTTTCCTTATCTTTACTTACCTGTCGCGCCCTTCATTTTTCTAATCCCATCTTTCTTCTCGTCTCTCTTCACCACACCAGGCCTCCGTCGACTCATCTTTCCTTTTCTAACTTCACTTATTCTTTGCTCACATCTGCATTCCTTATTTCTTCTTTTCTAGCTACCCTCATTGTAAAATTATCAAAATGTCTATTTTACTGATTTTAGAATCGACACCATAGCACATCGGGTATGCCTATAGGTGCTTCCTCTCCCGCAGCAAATGTCTCAAGGTGTAGATGCTAACCGTTCCCGTAGCACACTGATTATAAACTCGCCCCTCTCTTTCCTTATACGGCCCTCCAAGCCTGATCAAGACCTATTCCTTGTTCACACGTTCTTACACAAGCTATTTCATCTAACCTCGTGTTTCCTATCAGCATTCGTTCATAAATGGTTTTCATAATGTCTTCTTTGTCCAGTACGAGCGTCCTTGTAGCTATCGCTTTTGTAGACAGATAATCCGCTCTTTCATTTCCTCACACTCCTGCATCTCCCGGACAGTTTACCTACGTGAACGCGAGTCCTTGTAGTATTGGCTTGCAGATGCTTGGTATCCACTCAGGCCTCATTTGTTCTTTTTTAAACTTTCACAGTATCTCAACATTACTACACTACTCTAGCTGAGTTTCTCTCTCTCAATCTCTCTCTCTCTCCCTGTCTCTCTGCCTCTGCCTCTCTCTCTCTGCCTCTGCCTCTCTCTCTTTCTCTCATATCTACAAGTGACACAAATCTCTTTCAAAGCTGTGTCTTTCTATGACTTTTCCCTCTGTAGTTCCGCCTTTCTATCTCGAGCTGCTCTCATTTGTCGCTCTCTGACTGTCTCTATTTCTGTGGTGCATCTCATCGTCGGAAAAAAAACAACAACGTGTCGTGTGAAACATTATACAGACATAGGACGTTATGTGGCGTCACAAAGAACATGACATAGGCACATAAAATATTACATTAGCACTCAACATATAAGCACAAAGAACAATAAATTGGCCCGGATCATTAAGACACACAGAACATTACATAGACCGGGAACATTAAGACACATAGAACATTACATTGACCGGGAACTTTAAGACACATAGAACATTACATTTGCCTGAAACATTAAGTCATATAGAACGTTACAAAGACCGGAAACGTTAAGACACATAGAACATTACATTTGCTTGAAACATTAAGACACATAAAACATTACATTTGCTTGAAACATTAAGACACATAAAACATTACATTTGCCTGGAAAATCAGTGCACATAGAACATTATACAGACCGAGAACATTAAGACACAGAACATTACATTGACCGAGAACATTAAGACACAGAACATTACATTGACCGAGAACATTAAGACACAGAACATTACATTGACCAAGAACATTAAGACACAGAACATTACATTGACCGAGAACATTAAGGCCCATAGAACATTACATAACACTGGAACATAAACGCACATACAACATTACATAGTCCTGAAACATTAGGGCACATAGTACATTACATTTTGTTCGGGAACATTAGGACACATAGAACATTACATAGACCGGGAAAATTAAGACACATAGAGCTTTACATAGACCTCGAACATTAAGGCATATAGAACAATGCTAAGGCCTGGAATATTAAAGCACAAAGAGCATTACATAGGCCTGGAACATTAAGGCACATAGAACAGTGTTTAGGCCTGGAACATTAAGACACATAGAATATTGTGTAGGATTAACGAGAATGATTTGTAGGGTTTTAAACTGATATTATGAAGAAAAAAAGGTATTGGATATACACGTGTGGCATTAGGACATCACACAAGCGACAAACACCCGATAACACAATGTGCCACCATGTTGGTGAAGATCACTGTGGAGAGGTCTCAGAAACCGCGTTCAGCCTCCAGGTCATATTTATGGCCAGGCTATATTGCGGCCCCTGGCAAGAGCCAGAGTAGGGCTTTAAATAACGAAAACATTCGTCCTGAAAAGGACGAGAAATATATAAGGTGACTTCAACTGACTGACTGACCTTCTACCCCACCAGGACATCACACAAGCGATAAACACCCGATGACACAAAGTGCCACCATGTGGATGAGGATCGCCGTGGAGAGGTCCCAGAAACCGCGTTCAGACAATTGGCCATATTTATGGCCTGCCTATATTGCGGCCCATGGCAAAAGCCAGGGTGGGGCTTCAAAAAACAAAAAATTTCGTCCTAAAAAAGGACGAAACTGGATATACGTGGCTTCAGGTTTAGTGAAATAGTTTCACAATGTAAGCCTCGACCTTGATTTCGGGTTCAAAATCGGGGTGAGTGGTTCAGAAAGAAAGAGTGTTCTCGTGACTTTCAGACACAGATACGAGAGTCACACCGTCGCAGAGATTGGAGTTTCACCGTGTAATTTTCTAATAGTTATAATAGTAGTATACTTTACTACCAACCTTCATTCTTCTTCTTCTTCGCGTTCACCAGATGTACATTCTGGCGGAAAGTTCTGGTTGCTCGTCCACTACTGAACTGCAGTCCTGCTCCAGAACCTGTTGCGTGTGCATCAGTTTTACAGATCTCATTCTCTTGAATACAGACTGTTGGTTCCTTGCCTCTCTGGCAGATGCACTCCGACTTCAAAGGAAGCTCCCCAGTAAGTCGACTTTTACGACATGCTTTTGGGGAGGCAGTAGGTCTTTTCTTGTTTTCCCCACAATGGGGCCCCGGAACCCACACGGGGGCCAACCTTCATTGTTTTGTATCACACAAAAAGTACTTAATATAACAAGGGAAGTAGCTGTCAGTTTATAAAACTGTTGGTGAATTTTTGAATTCAGTCCCCTTCTCTTTTCTGATATGTTTGTGTGAAAGTGGAGCGTTGATCGTTACATACTTTACTCACCTTTGTGTCTCGAATACCGTCAATTATTTTAGATATAAATGTTATTTCGTGAATAGGGTGACTGCAATGTCTTGAGCTGAAAACAGGAAATTCCACAAATATTTTCAGTCAAAACGGGACTTTCTGCTACTATTGTGAGCTGAAAACGGGACATCTCAAGCAAGCGACTTTTAATTTCCCCCCCCCCCTTTTCCGCAACGCTTTTCCTTATTCATATATATTCATTTTGATTAGCCGTCCCCATGTGGAATGCAATTGTTGTTATTTGAAGCCCCACTCTGGCTTTTGCCGAGGGCCCTGAATATAGCTGGGCCATGAGTATGGCCTAGCGGCTGAAAGGGGTTTCTGGGACCTCTTCACGGGTGATCCTCATCCGGGTGGTGGCACTTTGCGTCACTGAGCGTTTGTCGCTTGTGTGATGTCCTGGTGGGGTACAAAAAACGCGCGCCCGCGCGCGCACGAGAGAGACAGAGAGAGAGAGAGATAGAGAGAGAGAGAGAGAGAGAGAGAGAGAGAGAGAGAGAGAGAGAGAGAGAGAGAGAGAGAGAGAGAGAGAACGCTTTTCCAAACTTCTTTCTGGGTCATCCGGGTTAAAGAGAATACTCGGTCAGCAGTGGTACTATTAAAACTCAAACCATTATCACCAAGAAATCAATGAAATAGTATACTCCTTAGGTGTTGAAAAGAAGAAAAAACGTAAGCCAGTGACATTTACCCTCTGTACTTGGTGGAACTTATGGTTTGTAACTGTGTACAATGACGCTGGTTAAAATCTTCCGACTTTACCTTTGCCTCTATGAACTGGTATGTCAGCAGCAGGTCCTTTATGGTTCCCCTTAGCTTGCTCTACAGACTTTGCTCTTGGGGCCAGGTTTTTTTTCGAAGTTCTAGGTAGAGTAGGCAAGTCTGCAGAATGTGCTCAGGTGTTTGTGGTCCTGTTTGACAGGCACACTGTGGGGACTGTACAGTCTTTTTCTTATGCATGTGGTAGTTTTGCCTGTAGTGTCATGTGCGTAGACTGAAAATTGTTGTATGTTGCTTTCTGTTGAATCTGCTTATGGGGTCTTGTAGATGTTTACTTTTAGTTTGTTCTCTCCACAATCCCTTGTATTTTCCTTTGATAAGTGTTCTGATTTCTGGTAATGACAATGAATGGGCGTGTTGTTTCTCCTATGTTTCATTTTTTGCAAATCTGTCTGCTAACTAATTTTCTGGTATGCCGCAGTGATCCGGGATCCACTGGAGAAGGATTTGATTGTTTTCTGCGAGTCTCTTTAGCTGGCGGGTCAGTTCTCTGTCCATGTTGTCTCGTAGATCCCTCTGAGTCGCCTGGAGGACTGACATGCAGTCACAAAAACATTATTTGTGTGTGCTAAACTATCTAACATCTCCGCGCCTGGTTTCTATCTGAGTCGCGTCGCCAGCAACTTTACCTTTGCCATGGCATTGTCATACTGCACCCACTCTACGCACAAACCTACAGTTTACCCTAGGCTGGCTCCAGTGGTTACGTGGTCGGGCTCTCATGCGGTAAAGTAATGGAGTTTTTCTGTCAGAGGAAAAATTAAACATCCTAACCTACACAATGCGTGGCGACAGCGCTAGCACCGCGCGGCTCTAATACCTTAGGCCCATGACTCTCTTTCTACACCGACCTAAAAAAAAATAGTAGTAAAACAGACTGTAGGGACAATTTTTTTTTCTTTTTTGAACTCTATACCAGTGGTTCTAAACTGTCCTAATGCCGCGACCCTTTAGTACAGTTCCTCGTATTGTGGCGACCCCCCAACCATACAATTATTGTCGTCGCTACTTCATAACTTCAATGAATATATGTTTTGCGATGGTCTTTGGCGACCCATGTGAAAGGGTTAATTGAGGGTTAATTGAATGCAGAAGCAAAGAACACAATT
Organism: Candidula unifasciata; assembly: GCA_905116865.2. Taxonomy (NCBI): domain Eukaryota; kingdom Metazoa; phylum Mollusca; class Gastropoda; order Stylommatophora; family Geomitridae; genus Candidula; species Candidula unifasciata. The sequence goes on from CAJHNH020003668.1 coordinate 235,990, forward strand.
ATCAACTATAAAGCAACAATAAACCTGAGTACAATTGACACCGTTCGCGAACAGATAACATGGGGCACGTCCGGCTGCATATAAATCTGGAGCTGGCCGTGCACGAGGCCAAATCTGTTTATGCGTTCCTGATGCATTGTTCGCCGGTAAGTTCAGAATTTGTTTGTGACTAGAGGCGTTCGCAATTTAAGGTACGTATATGTAAATATATAAAGGACCCTCAAAGGATATGAGCCGCAGGTTTTGACACCTATGGAAAGAATTGAAGACAGCATAAGTCCTTATACCAGTGTTTCCCAACCTTTGTTATGCCATGCCCCACCCAAGTTTTTTAAAAATTCCTATGCCCCTTATGTAACTTCAACTCTGGACGAGTGCATTTTCGAAGTACCCCCTTAAAAACGGAATTGCCCCCCCCCCTTTTTTCCCCCACCTCCCCTTAACAATAAACTGCCTCTCTTAACAATTCAATTACCCCCTCTCTCCCCTTAACAATCAAATTGCCTCCTTCAAAAATCAGCTCCCCCTCCTTTAACTCCTCTTAACAATCAAACTGTCTCCCTTAACAATCAAAGTGCCCCATCCCTCCTCTTAAAAATCAAACCGTCTCCCTTAACAATCAAATTGCTCCCTTTCTCCCCTTTACAAACTGCCTTCCTAAACAATCAAACTGCCTCCCTTAACATTTAAATTGTCCCCTTCCTCCCCTTAACAATCAAACTGCCTCCCTTAACAATCAAACTGCCTCCCCTCCTTCCCCTCAACATTCGAATTGCCCCTTCCCTGCCCTTAACAATCAAATTGCCCCCTCCCTTCCCTTAACAATCAAACTGCCTCCCTTAACAATCAAATTGTCCCCTTCCTTCCCTTAACAAACTGCCTCCCTTAACAATCAAACTCCCCCTCCTTCCCCCTCAACAATCAAATTGCCCCTTCCTCCCCTAACAATCAAACTGCCTCCCTTAACAATCAAACTGCCCCCCTCCTTTCCCTCAACAATCAAATTGCCCCTTCCCTCCCTTAAACAATCAAACGCCGCCCCCCCCCGCACCCGCCCCCTGTGAGGCCTGGGCCCCTCGTTGGGAAACATTGCCCTAAACCGCCCTTTGAGACAAATTAATATCTTACTTGCTCTTGGTCTATGTATGTTTAATGTCCCATCATAATTTGCAAATGTTAACAAACTGTTTTCCCGTTTTTCTGTCTCTATTCACATTAATTCTCTTAGACTTTGAATGCATTTATTGGACTGTGACAATCGCCTTTTGTAATTCCCTGATATAAGGGCTTCTTCGCAGATTTTTCAGACAGCCAAGTGACAAGCCATTTGTTGGGCTATTCTCTCTCGTCAGAAAGGGCTGGTTTTAAACCCGTGATGACGGGTCGATATCAGCACATCCACCGATTGCCGGAAATTTAATCAGAGCATCGATGGGGAAAATGACAACAGAGACAGCAATGTTCTGATGATAAAGAATAATTAAAAACACGTCGGGGAATTTTTTCTTTCTCAGCTCTTTAACGCTTTCGTTCCTCAGTAGTGCCCCAACAACAACAACAACAACAACAACAACAACAACAACAATAACAACAATAACAACAACAACATTTACGTAACATTCTAAACTAATATTCATTGTTCATTGCCCATTGGATGTTACCATAAGTGATCAACAACAATAACAACAACAACAACTACAACTACTACTACTACTATTACTACTACTACTACTACTACTACTACTACTACTACTACTACTACTACTACTACTACTACTACTACTACTACTACTACTACCTCTACTACTACTACTACTACTACTACTACTACTACTACTACTACTACTACTACTACTACTACTACTACTACTACTACTACTACTACTACTACTACTACTACTACTACTACTACTACTACTACTACTACTACTACTACTACTTCTACTACTACAACTGCTGCTGCTGCTACTATTTAGGATTATATTTTGTTTAGATGGACATATACCAAATTCAACTAACTAAGATACGTTTAAAACCAGGTATTTTCATACACAAAATGTGCCTATCATGGTGCATCCTGACTACACACAGAAGTATTATCATCATTAGGCTCCACAGACCGATTTCCTAGGTGACCTAGCAACCAGAAGCCATCTCCTTGGAAACGGATAATCCTGTAACTAATTCTGCCTGAGGAAGTTGCTTGTTTAACCAAATTGCTGTCTCACATTAAAAACAGATTCAGGATAGGATGTTAGGGAGACCGTGAGTTTGAAGGAGATACTAGAATAGAATAGTTTATAGTAGAGGGGGTAGTTTAAATTACGAGGTGGGGGGGGGGGGGGGGGGAGAGATTACAACAAAAACAGAAGCCCGTGAGGTTTAGAGCAGCTGTCTCCAACCGGGGGTAGGGGTAGGGTAGGGGCGGGGGGGGGGGGGGGGGGGGGAAGGAGGTTTTATGCGGCTGTCAAACAATTTTGAAAGTGAGTGCATTTGTACTTGTAATAATGCGTTATGGTAACATTTTGTTTTAGTTGGATTATAAATAGAATATTTTTTTAAAAATTATTTATTTAACAAATTGACTGACTTTCTACCCCACTAGGACATCACACAAGCGATAAACACTCGATGACACAAAGTGCCACCATGTGGATGAGGATCACCGTGGAGAGGTCCCAGAAACCTCGTTCAGACAATTTGCCATATTTATGGCCTGCCTATATTGCGGCCCCTGGCAAAAGCCAGAGTGGGGCTTCAAAAAACAGAAAATTACGACCTAAAAAGGACGTAAGGATGTTATGACACCACTTATAAAAATAATTTTTATTGAACAAAACGACAAGAGCATTCTTATTTTTATAAGCAGTTTTCTACATTTACCTTGACAAATAGTTAATGTGATAGCATGCTCATTTAATTATATATTAAGAACACATTCTGGCCAAAATGTTTGTCCATACTTTCCATTTCGCTGGTTGCCGAATCTGTTGTTCTCTTTTTAATCACATTTTGTTATGCTGGTTTGGTTTGTGTTGTGTGTGTGTGTGTGTGTGTGTGTGTGTGTGTGTGTGTGTGTGTGTGTGTGCGCGCGCGCGTATGTGTGGAGGGGATGGGGAAAATTTAAAAGGTTGGAGAAGACTAGTCTAGAGAGTACGACGATAGAGGGCGCAGTTTCCGAAAAAAGGGAGGCAGACGCCGGGATCTGCATAGGTGGATACAGGCCAATGAAGGTGCATTGTCTATGAAAGTGTTTAAAACGGTAGGAAATTATGGGAAAGAGAAGGAAAAAAAAAAGGGGGGGGGGGGATAAGAAGGAACAAATAGTTTATGTCTGCTTTACAAAATCGATCACAATGAATAAATAAAGGGCGTTGAGGTGATTGGCTTCCATCAGCCCACAAAGAACAACACAGCACACACACACACAAATATGCACTAACTATGAAGTGACTGTCGGCTCTGTGGCTAAGTCGATGCGAACGCTTCGTAATGCCGGGATTCCGGGTTCGATCCCAGCTGCGGGCCATGTGACTTGCGTTGGTTTCGACAGTGGTATCAAGAAAACCGACCGTCCAGTAAGCAATGGCAAACTACTGGACGTAAATTTGCCTAGAAAAACCACACAACAGCCAGGGGCTGTTGGGGTTGGTTCTGCAACGTCCTGTAAAGGATACGCAACTAACCTATGAAGTGACTACATAGGACTATAATTTACTTAATAAATGATACTCATTCTGTGTCCCTGGCAAAAAACATCGTTCAAGAGGATGAAAAATGACAGGTGCTAACCTATATATCGCCATGAAAGTGCACAGGGCTAGAGAATCGGCTAGAAATGGAGAGACCTTCATGCGTGCCGTGAAAAGAGCGACGTTCTGTAAAGGACCTGCTTATTGATTGATTGCTTGATTGACTGATTGGTTCATTACCAGATTTGACGGAACCTAGGGGCTTATTTGCATTGACACCCCCTCCCGGATATATATATATATATATATATATATATATATATATATATATATATATATATATATATATATATATATATATTAGTTTGCCCTACCCCATCAATGTCATAGGAAATTCCACTGCCCCCCCCCCCCCATTCCACCACCACCACCCCACCCGCAGTCAACAATATATAGAAGGTCTGTTTTTAAGTTCTTGTTTCAAAAATACATGGACTATTATGAAAAGTAAAGGGTTTCCAGCGAATTTTGTGCATTTAATTGAAAATCTTTATCATGAAAAAGAAGCAGCCATCAGAGCAGCTGGTGAAACATCTGATTGGTTCGAGGTGCAAAAGGGGGCGAGGCAGGGGTGCATTCCCTCACCAACCCTATTCAATATATACACAGAAAAAATCATGACAAATGTCGACAACAAAAAACCCAGACTTGTGACAGTTATGATCCGCTCAAAATTGGTCGCAACCCTATTCCGGAACTTCGTTACGCAGATGACACAATCCTCCTTTCGAAAAGCGTAAAAAGAATAGAAAATTTAATATTGTCTGTCCAAAAGCACAGTAAAGATCAAAATATGTTCTTAAATTTATAGAAAACGAAGATAATGTCCAGAGATAAAGCTGACTGTCACCCAAAAGCAACGATAAATGATGAAGAAATTGAAAATGTCACAAACTTTGAATATCTAGGATCTATAATAAACAGCAATGGAAACTGTTTGACATAAATTAAAAGGAGGATGACCATAGCAATGCAAAGATTGAACAGCCTTAAAAGTCTATAGTTAAGCACCAGCAAGGAGATCAAAATTAGAATTTTGAGAGCATGCATCTTCCCTGTGGCTACATACGGATGTGAGTCGTGGACTATCTCTCAGTCCTTAAAAAAGAGAATAGGGGCTTTTGAGCTGAAATGCTATAGAAAGATTCTCAGAATATCTTGGGCAAAAAAGGAGAAATACTGACATCTTGAAAGATCTGAACATCAAGGAAGATTGGCTAATAAACAGCATCCTGTCTCGGAAGCTGAAATATTTTGGTCATATCAAGCACCACGACGGATTGGAAAAAATTATAGCAGATGGCATGGTACCAGGAAGGAGGGACAGGGGCCGACCGACACGAAGATGGGCACAGGATGTAAGTGACTCCTTGAGTATAAAAGTACATGAGGCGGGAGAACTGGCGAGAAATCGAGTTTCTTTCAGGCAGACTGTGATGAGAGCGACGTTCTGCAAGGGACCTGCAACATGATGATGATGATGATGTTTCAAAAATATTATTATATTTACTTGGAACTCAGGAAGCCGCCGTGGTGCAGCGGCTAGACGTTCGTCTGCGGATCGGAAGATCGTGAGTTTGTGTCCTGAGGAAGCCTGACATTAAAAAAAAAATAACCTTGGTTCCCAGGTCGACCCAGTCTTCAGTGGGCACCAGGATTAGTCCTGGGAAGTAGTGGCAGCCGGTGGGATATTGTCTAATAAACCACCGTCTATAGAATATAGGTCTAGCCCTATATGCCCAGTTTGAAGGCATGGAAAAGGGTCCTTCTACTTGCCATTCAGCACATCATCATTATCATCATCATCATCATCATTATTATCATCATCCAATGTCAAGTGTTCTTGTTAAGTGTCGTGGAAAGGAACAGTTTGCGATCCATTGCTTGATGGTTAGCAATGGGTATTGTCATTCCGTGTCGATGTAGAAGTTCTTCAGTGTCATCAGTCCATATTCTCCTTGGGCGGCCTCTTGCTTTTACATCGGATCTTCTCATGTGTAGCTCCTGTGTTGGTAGATATTGTGGCGGCGCCTTCTCCATGACAACCAGCAGCATGACGATGGAGGTGATGGCAGTGACGCAAGCGTTTGCCTGGCTCGAAACACAAAAATACACCTGCGTTTGTATACTCAGTGATTCAATGAGTATGTTTCGGAGGGTTCAGGCAGGTTCGGTGCGAAGACAATGGCGTGAATCATTACAGAAGTCCACTATGCGTGGAGTCAACTTTTTTTGTTTTTTGTTCCGGGACTCGCAGGCGTCGATGGAAATGAAAGAGCTGACATGTTCGCTGGATCCTCTATCACCACCGACGGTCAGCCTATGGATCATGATGATATTATTAATGCCCTCAGAGAAATGGGAAGGATAGAAGACTTTGGTGGCAGTGAATCCACATCACTCGCCAGAATGGCAGACTTGGGAATTAAGATCGGCATAGCAAAAAACGAGACGCACACCAGATCACTTGTTAATCATGTTAATCAACATAGAACTTATACTATTAGCCATCGGACGTTGGGGTTCATACTGAGGGGAGGATCAGAGCAGCTATGGACATGTCTGGAGTGCAATGATGATAACCCAACTAACTAACTAACAAATTGTGGCGGCCTTCTTACGAGATGACCAAACCGTTTGGTTTTCTATTTCTCAATTAATTTGGTGGATGATGTTGTTTCCACAGACTGTCTGATCATTAATAACTTTGTCTTGGATTGTTAGGTTGGCGATTTTCTCTGGCATCTAATTTCGCAGGTGTTTTTTTATGTAGGTTAGCCATTGATAGTGTCCAAGTCTGGCACTGGTAGCAATGTGTTGTTATGAATATGCTGTTTATAATCGTTTTTTTAGCTTCCATAAATATGTTTCGATGCCCTAATAGCGGTGTCAGTTGGTATGTAAGTGCAGTGGCTCGCTGGATTCTTCTTTCAGACGAGAAACATTCAACAGCAGACTATGGATTATGCCGACCTGCATTATTGCAGTCTTAGTGGTATTTATATTCATGTTATATTTTCTGCATGTTAAACTTAGCTTGTTTATATATTCTTGCAGTCGACTACTCTCATTGTACATCAGGCACTAATTGTCTGCAGATAGTAACTCGTTTATTGTAAGTGAATCTAATTCTCCCTCTGAAAAGTAACCCCCCCCCCCCTATCTATCCAATGCATTTCAGGATCCTCGCCGGTGCTACAGAACCTGTGCACTGTGCTGAGCTTCTTCAGACTCAGATTTGAGTTAGAAGAAGAACTTAACACTTATGGGTTACTACCCGTGTGCCATGATGCCGATCCGTTGTTCAAACCTAAAACATCTCTACGTATTCTGTCTATGTATATATTGAATAAGAGAGCGCTGAGCACACATCCCTACCTCATCCCTGTATTGATCGTAAACATCTAAGATATGTCTTCTTGTGTTCTCACTGCGCTTTGAGCAGTGTGGTACATGGCTATGATGTTATCTAACAGTTGTCCATGTATTCCATAATCTTAAACGATAGCCTATAATATAAACTATTGCTACTCCTACTACTACTACTACTACTACTACTACTACTACTACTACTACTACTACTACTACTACTACTACTACTACTACTACTACTACTACTACTACTACTACTACTACTACTACTACTACTACTGCTACTGCTACTGTTGCTGCTGCTGCTACTACTACTTCTTATACTACTACTGATTTAAAAAAGCCTATCCCCTGTTTCAATGTTTTCTGTATGTCAGCTCTGATACAAATGAAGAAACGTGTAATGTCTGTGGTTGACTGACTGACTTTCTACCCCACCAGGACATCACAAAAGCGATAAACACCCGATGAGACAAAGTGCCACCATGTGGATGAGGATCACCGTGGAGAGGTCCCAGAAACCGCGTTCAGACAATTTGCCATATTTATGGCCTGCCTATAATTGCGGCCCCTGGCAAAAGCCAGAGTGGGGTTTCAAATAACGAAAAATGTCATCCTAAAAAGGACGGGAAGTGTATAACTTAAGTATGTCTGTGATTGATTGAGCAAGAGTATTAAACGGTAAAGGAGAAGATCGTTTGATAGCTGTATGATTAATTCATTATGTTGTGTAATGGGAGATAACGGGACAGCTATAAATGACTGGGTTCGTTAATTAAGTTTCTTTTGGTGAGATAATGGGAAAACTATAAATGACTGGGTCGTGCATTGAGTTGCATCAGGGAAGATAATGAGGCAGATATATATGACTGGGTTCGTAGATTTAGTTTCCTCAGGGGAGATAATGTGATATATATATATATATATATATATATATATATATATATATATATATATATATATATATATATATATATATATATATATATATATATATATATAAATCACGACTGGGTTCGTGAATTGAGCTCCCCAGGGGAGTTAATGAGATAACTATAAATGACTGGGTTCGTGGATTAAGTTGAATCAGGGGAGATAATGAAGCAACTATGTATGACTGAGTTTATAGATTGATTTTCCTCAGGGGAGATAATGGGATATCTATAAATCACTGGGTTCGTGGATTAAGCTTCCTGAGGGGAGATAATGAGATAAATATAAATGACTGGGTTCGTAGATTTAATTTCCTCAGGGGAGATAATGTGATATCTATAAATCAGTGTTCTCGTAGATTAAGTTTCCCCGGGAGAGATAATGGAATAACTATTACTGACTCAGTTCGTGGAATAAGTTTCCACAGGAAAGATAATAGGATAACTATAAATGACTGGATTCGTAGATTAAGTTTCCTCAGCAGAAACAATGGGTTAACTATAAATGACTGGATTCGTGGATTAAATTTCATCAGGAGAAATATTGGGATAACTATAAATGACTGGATAATCTGGCACAAGAATAAATGATTGGATTATTGTATCAAGTTGTATAGAAGAAGATAATGTGATAGCTGAATGATTGGGTTAAAATATTAGATTGTGTAGGAGGAGATAATTTGACAGATGCATGATAGGGTGGTGATAGTCGCCGTAGCGTTGGCGGCTTAACGCCCGCCTGTGGATCGGAAGGTCGTGGGCTCGCATCCTGACAGAGCCGTACTTTTTTTCGTAATGACCTTTACTCCCAGGTCAACCCAGCCTTAAGTGGGTACCAGGTGTAGCCCTAAGAAGTAAAGGCGGCAGGCGTGATGCTGACCATATCACCAACCAAGTGTCAATCGGTCTATACAAAATATAGGTCTAGCCCTATATACCCAATACGCCTAAAGGC
>CAJHNH020003668.1:250000-267500 GCA_905116865.2 Candidula unifasciata
CATAGGAAGACAACGGTAGAAGATTCTTGACAGCCTTTTGTTAAGAGACGGAGGGGTGTCAGTACACGAACTGATACACGCAGTTGCAGATCGTCGATTTTGAGAGACATGATCACCCACTCCAGTCGGCAATGCGCTTAGTAATGATTTGGTAAACCGTAAGCCTCGCGCTCTGAAGGTCTGGGTTTGTTTCTGAGGACCCCCTCCCCCCTCCTCCTTTCCAATGTGGATTACTGTCGTATGGCAGTTTCGTTGCGTACCTTTGCTTCAGGATTATTTTCCCAAAATCCTCAGGTACTCTGAGATAGGGGTATTTTGAATATTGGCTCTCGTTTGTCTAGGGACCAAGTCCTCGGTTCAAACATACATTCAGGAATGAGGTGACTCGAGCTCAGATTCTACAGGGTTAATACAAACTATTGGGTACCATTCGGCCAGACATCGTCATTACTAATGTTTCCACCAGACTGGTAAACAACGTGAGCACAGTCGAATGTATAAACAACAGTTGATTAGACAAAACATTACTGTAGTCTCAACGACAACAAGCAACTAGATCAACTCAACTTCGTCCAAGAACAAGAATACTTTCGAACAAAGATCATAGTGTAATAGAGTGTTAAAACATTAGGAGACAACTTATTCAACAAGAATAGAACGAAAAGTCAACTGGAAGTTGAAAAACTGGAATTAACAGCAGGTCTCCATCTGGAGCCACTAACAGATCCATTATTATCCTAGCACGGAGAGAGAAGCGAAATAGCTCGAGCAACAGAAAGGTCTCCATCAGGCGCCACTAACAGATCCATTCTTATCCTAGCACGGAGAGAGAAGCGAAATAGCTCGAGAAACAGTCAGGTCTCCATCAGGCGCCACTAACAGATCCATTCTCATCCTACCTCGGAGAGAGAAGCGAAATGGCTCGAGCAACAGACAGGTCTCCATCAGGCGCCACTAACAGATCCATTCTTATCCTAGCACGGAGAGAGAGAAGCGAAATAGCTCGAGCAACAGACACAGTCTCCATCAGGCGCCACTAACAGATCCATTCTTATCCTAGCACGGAGAGAGAAGCGAAATAGCTCGAGCAACAGACAGGTCTCCATCAGGCGCCACTAACAGATCCATTCTTATCCTAGCACGGAGAGAGAAGCGAAATAGCTCGAGGTTCAAGAGCGGTGGTTGTCACTACTCCTTGCAGATTACTGGATTTAGCTTATGGGAGTCCTCAAGCGTCTCAGCAACACAGGAGTGTAGATCTCTATACTTTCTTGACTCTCCACGCACTGAAGGAAGTAATAATTCTCGTCGCTCGTGACAAAGGGAAGGAACGATTCGTTTCTCAATGACGTTCTCAGGTGTCGACCTTAATGTGCTGACCACGTACAAGTTGATAATCCCTGCTCGACTTCTTCTGCGAAGTAACTCGGGCGTCTTGAACAATATAACACAGCTTTACCTGGTGTTCAGGTATACGACATATATACTGGCGACATAACGATGTTGATTGACTACACAGGATGGCAGTCGAATGGACAGTCTGACTATTGCTTGAACACTTGTTGGATTCTCTGGCATCCAGCGATTAACAAGGCAATATCACTCACTCACTCAGTACCCCTTGCCTATCACACATCTCTCACTTTCCATATGTGCTCTGAGGTAACTGTGAGGCTTGTCATTAAGGTTGTCTTTTCCTTCAGGAACCTTTACGATTCCTTAGAGTGAGTGTAATAGCTAGTCAGACGTTTCTATTGATTCCAACAGTCTCTGAATCCTGTTTCTTAGCGAAAGCCGGTGAGATCTCAATCCATCCCCATCCCTATATATATTCCCATTTTACAAGTTAGAAAGATAAAGTAGGTACAATGGATAGTAAAAGGAGAGTAGGAGTATTTACGCCAAAGACTTTTCCAAACGCTGAGTTTGTTTTGGTTATTTCTGCTCCTAGCAACGGCGGATGTGTCGTCAAGTTTTCTTAAAATAGCTTCGCTTATCTCGAAACCGTCATTGAACTCATCCAGCTATGAGTCTAATTCAAGGATTATATCAGATCATACCAGATTCTCCAGACTTCAGTTACACTCTAGACAAGTGGATTGATTGATCCGAATGGGTTTAGTACGCATGCTATAAGAATTTACGAAGATATTTCCTCCGAAAGTTTATTCACTCCAACGTTTCTGCCGACTTACGTCGAAGGCATACAGGTGCTGAGCATATATATATTTCCCTTTCCAGAAAACTTACCCAAGAAGACGAATATTATCTAAGAAATATTCTTTATTGACGACCAAGCGGCCGCAGTGCCAAAACACAACTGCTCACTTGAACGGACTGAGTAGTAGTGACGTGCAGAACACTAGTCCCGAACTACAGCCGTTGGGCAATTATATGGCTCACGCTTGCAGTGAAGCGGTCAAACTATTAAAGTTGAACAGGCACAGAAAACGTGTCGTATTATACATATGGACACTATACGCAAAGAAGGATTAATTTAGGAGTGATTTATATATGTTTCTTACACCTGGTCTTCCCAATAACAAAAGAACTATATATCTACGGACGGACTATCCGAGATATAGATACACCAATTAGTATAGGGGTGTACAGACTGTGGGAAAGTCTATTGTGGCAGGGGAGTTGATGCTGTTATGTGACAATTACTGTTCCCATTCTGGGGGCAAAAAGAATAGACACACTACCAAACTGATATGCATGCAGTAAAAAGCGACAAATTGAGGTGTTTCTTTCGAAGCTAGAGTGCATCTATCTAAGAGTCGAGGAACTAATAATCTGCACATTAATAAGTCATATTTGTAAAACGGATCTGCAAGCAAAACTAAAGTTCTAGATCAAGAGAGAAATCCAGAATTAAACTACCAACCAAAATCTTTCGCTGGATTTCACTGTCGGTAAACGCTAGAAAGTGAAAGAAGTTCAAAGGACTGCATCGTTTACCTTATAGGCGACTTTGTCTTGACGAACTTGGCAGGCAGCTAGTCCTGCGGAGAGAGACTGAGCTTCTCCTTCTCCTTCTTTTCTCTACTCCTAGAATGCTTCGCGGCTTCAGGACAGAAAGAAATCTCTGGAACATGCCCTTCTGTTCGCCTCATGAAAAGTACTTGTCAGTGTCTCTGATATTTATATGGTCTATGACTGCGTAATCGACCTCTTGCTCGGTTACCGCTGTATCTGTATAACATTGCTCTCTGCGGTACCCTGTCTGTTGCCAGTCCCGTTGCTTAGCCAAACTATTTGATTTTTTTTTTGTCTAACTATAAATTTCAGTATTGGTTCTGTGCCGACTCTCCTCCTGATATCATTGTTCCTAAGTCGATCTCTCCTCGCCATACCTTACATCTACGCTCAGCTGTATGGGATACAACCTGGTGCAGCAAAGTGGATCCTCTCCATACTTAACCTCTAAACTTGCCCGATAGTACTGACTAAGAGAGAGAGAGAGAGAGAGAGAGAGAGAGAGAGAGAGAGAGAGAGAGAGAGAGAGGGGGGGGGGGGCTGCCCATTTTCGTTCCCGAGCCCATTTAGAGGAAAAAATTAATAAACCAACTGCCTCCCTAACGAGCATGTCTCAAAAGCCGACTAAGGTTTGCTGAAATCGGATTTGCTGGAATTAAAAGTGCAGATATACAATCTAGCTGTGAACCACAAGGTGCCAAGTACTCTTTTAGGGAGACGCAATATTTGAAAATTACAAAAAATAAAAGAAAAAAAAAATAACTTCGACCACTATCTAAGTATTCAAGCGCCCCGACCACTATGCCACGAAATTTCCTGCATAATTATTTTAACATTTTCTTTGAGTTCTGCTTAACATACCAAGACAAACTGGTGACTCTCGGCTTTCTCTTTATCAAGAAAAACACGTATTTGTTATTGAGTCGACTTTGCCTCTATCAAAGAAAAACACGCATTTCGTTTTGACTCCCGACTTTCATTGAAGCCACACAGAATCTACTCAGAAAATCACTTTCAAGACACAACGATTAAAGTCTTACGTCCACAGTCTCCTATCTAGGCAATAAGAGATGACCATACTCCGATGGCATTCGCTTCAAGTAGGCTGCTCTTGAAAGCTTCCGGTCTTGTCTTCTTGCGCGTCACCTAGGAGGAGGTAATTGAGGCACTTTTTTGGACAATCTATATTCTTGGGCAGCGTCTGTTTAGGAACTTTTCGTCTGAGAAATTGGTTCTAACAACCATGAACAAGTTGTAGGTGAAAACACCATGTTCATGGTAATGCTAGTGGTTGTCCTGTTCAACCTGTCGTTGTCACTGTGTGGCTGAGATGTCTGTTTCTTTTGGAACAATCGTGGTAAAGTGATCAGCTGCTTGACATCAAGAAACCATGGGGGGGGGGGGGGGGGGGGGGTTGAATTGAAGGAGCGACTTCAAGTTGCCTAATAGAAGTTTAAGAGCAAGGAATCTATGGAAAAAAACAACGTGTAGACAGGAGATACATATAGAAAAATAACCGGAGACAACAATTCTGTTCATGATAACCGAATTTTTCTTCTTAAGCGAACATTTTTGACTGAACGGTGATTGTTGTAACACTGTAGTCTGCAATATAAATGTAGTCTACAAAGATGGATCAGTAATTCAGGAAAAGCGAAGTTCATGGGCATATATGAAATAGTACATTTAAGTGAGCTCGAAAAAAAAAAAAAAAAGGAGGAGGGTAGAACCATCGAGGAGATAAATGACGTCTTTGCTGTTACAAATAGTAGTTTTACACTGGAAACTGGCTATAACCAGCGCATTGGCATGGCTGGATAATCTACAGATTACACACGCGTGCATGTTTAGTGACCCAAATGAATATGTTCAAGAAAATCCAGGCCAAATTTATTAAACATGAATGGATTGTATCACTAAGCATGTCGCGAATGCTTGGCCTAACCTTTATCCAGTTGATGCGATTGTTCAAGGCAACGAGCGTGCAGATTGTCTTGCCGGCACTGCGGTTGCTATGGGTGGACCGGTGCTGGACAGAAGCGATATCATCAATGCTATTCGCAGCAGCTACAACAAACACGAATACGGCAACACGCATGACTTCGTGTCCATGTCTAGACCACGGCCAACTCTGGATACAACCGGGCGTGTCTAGACTAATGAACATGGAGGTGCAGCCTGGAGCTGCAACAACTGAACGTTTCAGCTAAGGGGATAAGACTTTCGATTAATCAACATAGAACAGGCGTCGTCAGTAGTTTAACGCTTGTGCAGTTTTTCAGGAGGATATTGGAGCTATGGATTTGTCCGGATTGCCAGCCACCTTTTTTCCCTAGGACTGAACCTGGTACCCAGGCAAGGCTGGGTCGACCTGAGAGCCAAGGTCGTTTTAGAAAGAAAGAAAAAGTCCGACAGGGCCCGAACGATCCTCAGGCGAGCGTCTAGCCTCAACGCCAGGCGGCTCTGATATATACAAATATATAAATAAATACACATACTTTAAACAAATTAAACATAGTTATATGATGGTGTGTTTTCATTAGTTGACTGGAAGACCCGTACGCCTAAAAACTATCGATAACCCCGATGCAAGGAAAAAAAACCTCATTTGATTCGTTGACCCATAATGTATCTTGACGAGTGAGCGACGTCCAGTCCCACCAGGACCACACAACGAGCGACACACGCCAGGTGACACAAAGTGCTAGCATTCGGATGAGAATCACACGAGCACAAGTCCACGGAAACCCCATGCAACGGTCGGGTTATATTAGGGCCGCTGACTACAGCCGGCTTTAAAAAAAAAACTGCATCTGATACAGGTTCGATAATTATAATGTATTCTTCTGCGCAATTTGAACAATTTGACTCATTAAATTAAAATTAGTAACCACGGAAATGAGATGTCTGAGAAGGGCTGTAGGAGTGACCATAAGAGATAAGATCAGGAATGAGATCATAAGAGAACAAGTCGGCACAGAACCAATTCTGGATTACATACAAAGACAGCAAGTGAAATAGTTTGCCCACTTAGAGAGAATGCCTTGTGACACCATACCATACAAAGCATACATGGAAAGAGAAGGACGTAGAGCACGGGGTAGACCAAGAACAAGATGGAAGGATAACATCAGAGAAACTCTACAACAGCACAATGTGCCTATAGTCGAGGCAGCTAGAAGAGCTAGAAACAGAACCTTATATCTCCCTCGACACGCACAGCGGTAAAAGAGGAAGTGACGAAGAAGAAGAAGAAGACTTATTAAATTACACAAGTTTTGAATGTGCGGCCGGCGTGATGCTGACCACATCACCCACCAAGTGACGATTGGTCCAAGAAAATAATATAGGTCTAGCCCTATATGCCCAATACGACTAAAGGCGCGGAAACGGGACTTTATTTTGAAAGTCTAAATTGTGACAAAGTTAAGATTCGTTCAGTAGCTATAAGTTTTTTTCTTCTTGTGAATGTGTGTGTGTGTGTGTGTGTGTGTGTGTGTGTGTGTGTGTGTGTGTGTGTGTGTGTGTGTGTGTGTGTGTGTGTGTGTGTGTGTGTGTGTGTGTGTGTGTGTGTGTGTGTGTGTGTGTGTGTGTGTGTGTGTGTGTGTGTGTGTGTGTGTGTGTGTGTGTGTGTGTGTGTGTGTGTGTGTGTGTGTGTGTGTGTGTGTGTGTGTGTGTGTGTGTGTGTGTGTGTGTGTGTGTGTGTGTGTGTGTGTGTGTGTGTGTGTGTGTGTGTGTGTGTGTGTGTGTGTGTGTATATATATATATATATATATAGTGGATGGACATTCGCACCCCCGCCCCTTTCCCTTTCCCACCTTTCTATCCTCCTCCTCGTCTAAGACAGTCAGAAAAACACAACGAATGCCAAGGCACAGTTCAGTCACTCCTCTGGAAACACTTTCCGTGTATCTGTTCAACGCAATCACACAAGGAACTCTTTTGGCTTTAGCTGGGCTGGTGGCCTGGTGCATTTTACGTGGTAAATAAATGTCGATATGGCCTCTCTGGTTATGGTGGTTCATGTTTAATTCACTTCTGATGTTGGTCAGTACGCGTGGGGGTCAAGATAGTAATCTCAAAAAGTACTGTCTGTTGGGACCCTCCGTGTTCTCAGGTCGACACAGCCTTGAGTGCGTATCAGGTATAGTCCTGGGAAGTAGAGACGACCGGCTACATCACCCATCGAGTGCCGATTAATCTATAAAAAATAGGTCTAATCCTATATACCGAAGCCTGTGGAATCAAAGGGTTATCTATTTAAGTACCCTTAAAAAATTATTGGGGGGGGGGGGGGGGGGGGGGAGGCTGTGCCCTCTTTGCGCCAGTGCTGCATAGAGTGTGTAGAAGAGCTGGAGACACGAAACGCGCGGCAACTTCGACTTCAGTCCGACTTAACTCTTTTACTGCTATGGTCGTGCTTTACCGTTTTTTAAGCTGCTATTGATGTCTCTGGACGTTATTTGTTTTTCGTGACAACCCCTTCCCCCCTCATGCTATGGACGTAAAAACACGTTTTTTCGACTTTCCTTACATATTTATATGGACTGTTTTCTCATGAGCTAAAGGGAACCGTTAGGAACAACTAAAACAAGAATGCATGAAGCTATAAATACAGTTAGGAAATGGACAGACTCATTGAGAGTCAAAATAACCCAGACCAAAATTGTCTCAACTGTCTTCTCTCTTTCCACAAAGCTAGAACAAGTTGATTTGTAGCTGGAAGGCAACATCATTCCAAAAGAGGATAACCCCACATATTTGGGAGTGAAATTCAACAAAAGGCTAACCTGGGACTACCACATTGAAGACATCTAAGGGAAAGCTACCCGGCGGCTCAGACTTATGAAGAAACTTACTGGAACAAGCTGGGGTGCAGATGCCAACACTGTACGACAAGTATACACTGGATACGTACGACCAAAACTGGAGTATGGCATGGGAGCACACTCCACTGCAGCCAAAACAATCCTACACAAACTGGACGAAATACAGAACACTGGTCTCAGATTTATCACTGGAGGTATGAGAAGCACACCAATTAATGAGCTGGAGGCAACTTCTGGCTTCTAGAGCTTGAGCCTTCAGTGGAAAGAAAAGGTGCTTACACTAACAGAAAAATTAAAAAGCACGAACAACAACACCATGCACAGAATAGCAAACAACTTAACTAAAAACCGACTGAGAAGACAAAGCTTTCACCATCTAACAAAACTGTTCTACGAAAAGAAATAAAAACAACAGTGACATTCTTTCTAAATATACTTCAACGTGGGAAATGATCCAGGCATACAGCATAGACCTACAGCCTAACTATACAGTCACAAATCCTCCGCACCTGGGATCGAACCCGGCACTCAGGCATTACTAAGTGAACAAGCACACAGTATAAGACAATTATTCAAGTGCTGACAGCGGCTGAGTTGGTCTGAAAGGCTTAGATACTAAAGCCTAGCATTAAACCTCAACGCAGCGTACAAACCTCCCATTTAGGATCCAGTACAAAAAAAATATGAAATAAATAAACATCCATTGATTGACACTTGTGAAAGAAGCAGTTGCTCCACCCGGGGATGGAACCCGACTCATCATGATCATACTGCCCTAGGAATAAGTCAGCATTCGACTATTTTAGAGTTTTTTAAATCGGATCTGTTAGATCGTACGACGCTATATCGTAGTTTAGCTGTGAACCACAACATGACAACAGCCAATATAAGGGAAAGCAAAGAAGAAGCAGAAACAGCCAAATTGACCCCAGAGATGGACCCGACCCAACATGACCCAGTCTGCCCTAAAAATAATCAGTATTAGACTATGTACAGGGTTTGCTGAAGTAGAATGTGTTAGATCGAAAGGCGCATGTATCGCAGCTTAGCTGTAAACCACCATATTGGGGCAGTTAAGAAGGAGAAGAAGGAAACAGTCAACTTGACCTGAGAGGTGAACTTGACCCAAGATGACACAGCCTGCCCGTAAAATTATCAGCATTTGACCCGCTAACTTAATGGAACATGATTTGATCTGTAATCCAGTCTTTTTCTCGGCAATCTCCACGAGAGAGTTTTTCTCTTCATGTCTCATTGAAAACGCTAATATTAAAGTGGCGATCAACGCGCATGAAAAAACGCAACGGGATAATATCTTTAAAGAAGTTACAAGGAACCATTCCCACTGTTTCAATATTCAACAGGCTAGTCAAAGGTCCTGTTTATGAGTTACATGGGCCACGAAAGAAAAAAGCGAAGTTGTGAGGTTGTAAATTATCATGCATGTCGTAGGAGTCCGTGTTTGTGGTTTGCAGTTGTATAGTTCTTTTTCTTCTTCTTCAGCAGCAGAATTCCGAGCCCTTGATGTTCCTTGCTGCAGATATCACCCGTCTCCACGCATCTCTATGGGTGGGCTTCTCTTTCCAGTGTGTGACACCAAGTGTTTGCAGGTCTGCCTGGACGTTATCTCTCCATCGCCTTCTTGGTCTGCCCGTGGTCTACGACAATTCATCTCTATCTATACACTTTTCACCTCTCTGTCATTTGTCATTCTCTCAATATGCCCCAACAATTTCAGTGTATTAAATCTCATGATGCCAGTGATCAAGTTTCAGAGCCATATAAAACGTTTTTATGTATTTTGATCTTAGTGTTGCGAGACAGACACTTTGACTTTAGCAGAGTTTGAAGGGCATAGTTTACTGTATTTATATTTTGTATTCTAGATTGTATTTCTTCTCTTAGCATGTTGGAGCAGTTGAATATTGCACCCAAGTACTTAAATGTTTGATTTTCATATAATCGATTTGTAAATGGCCGGAGTTTATATCCTTACCTGTCTAGCATACGCGTTTCGTAGTTTAGGATTGCACGTTTCGTAGTTTAGAGTTACACGTTTCGTAATTTAGAATTACACGTTTCGTAGTTTAGAATTACGCGTTTCGTAATTTAGAATTACGCGTTTCGTAATTTAGAATTACGCGTTTCGTAATTTAGAACTACACGTTTCGTAGTTTAGAATTACACGTATCGTAATTTAGAATTACGCGTTTCGTAATTTAGAATTACGCGTTTCGTAATTTAGAATTACGCGTTTCGTAATTTAGAACTACACGTTTCTTAGTTTAGAATTACGCGTTTCGAAATTTAGAATTACGCGTTTCGTAATTTAGAACTACACGTTTCGTAGTTTAGAATTACACGTTTCGCAATTTAGAATTACGCGTTTCGTTTGCTAGTGATTTGGCAGTAAACGGCATTGCGTTGATTTCAACAAAGGTATCAAGAGTTGATAGTTAGAACAATGACAAACTACTGAACGTAAAAATGTCTAGCAAAACCAGTCAGCCAAAAAAAAAAAAAAATGCTGAGATTGGTTCTGCAACGTCCTGTAAAGGACATAGATCTTGCATCTAATAGTTTGACCACCTAGTCGGAATGGAACAAAAGCAGCTAAGGGCTAGAGCGTACTACATGAGAACAATAAGCTAGAAGGTAAGAGGCCGACCCAGAAAGACATGGGTGAAGATAGTAAATGAGAGACTACAGAAGCGCAGTATTACATAAACACAAGCTAAGCAACTAGCAAAAAAAAAAAAAAAAAAAAGGGAAAACTACATCTAACTCCTCTCTGTGACGCTTTTCGGCATAAGCTGTATGACAAAAGTAGCCCATACTGTGTTCACTTTTTATCATAAACTTAAGTGGCACTGCGTCGATACACACACTTTTCAAAGTCAATTTCTCATTCTTATTTTGTCGAGAAAGACGTACCGTATCATTGCACATCGCGCTAAAGAGTTGAGCACTTAGTGCTGATGGTGGTAGTAGTAGTAGCAGCAGCAGTAGCAATGGTGTTGGTGGTGATGGTAGTAGGAGCAGCAGCAGTCGTGGTGGTGGTGGTAGAATCAGCAGCTGTGGTTGCAGTAGATGACAGGTAAAAGTAAGGTACCACTTTTCGAGCCTTAATTTTCCATGGCATTACCCACCTGGCAGCTGAAGTCAGTTTTCAACATGAAAAATCTTAGAGCCTCGGTAAGCCAACAGAGCCTCCAACCACAAGATTACTGCGGCATCCAAGAAGGGGAAACTGACTGATAAATGTTTTAGCAGCCAAGAGGTGTTTGTCACAAAGTCCACTGTCTGAACGTTACGCTCAATTATCAGTTAATTTCGAGAAAATTAATGTCTTTAAGCCGGTCTCTTGTAATAGTGCCTGAGAAAAAGCAGAGTACATTTGAGTATCCCGCCAGACGCATACCTCCCTTTGTCACGGGGAAAAAAAATGCGTTAATTTTCCTAATTTGTGAGAGATTATACCCGGGAAATATTCTAACTGTCGGTAGTAGCTTGTTTTCAAGGAAATTTAACTATGATTAATTAAAAAAAAGAAAGAAAAAAAAAAAAGAGGTGTTCTTGAGTCCTGATTGACTAACTGACTTTCTACCCCACCAGGACATCACACAAGCGACAAACACCCGATGACACAAAGTGCCACCATGCGGATCACCGTGGAGAGGTCCCAGAAACCGCGTTCAGACAACTGGCCATATTGATGGCCTGCCTATATTGCGGCCCCTGGCAAAAGCCAGAGTGGGGCTTCAAATAACAAAAAATTACGTCCTCAGGAGGGCGTAAGGGATGTTCTTGAGTCCTAAAGCTCGCACAAACTTCAATAGTTTTATTTAATCGATAATTAGCATTGAAGAATTTGTATCTTTTTTTTTGTCTTTTTCTCATCCATCCCGCCCCTCCTCCCTCCTCCTGCTTCTTCTTCTTCTTCTTCGCATCCTTCTCCTACTCGTTCTCCATCACCGTCTTCATCTTGGGCATCTTCTTACTCAGATGATTTTCTGTGCCCTGAATTAAAATTGTGCAGCATTTTGCATCTTTGTCTCCCTTGACTTCGCTTACGCTACAACTTGTCCATTTGTCACGACGAGCTCCAGTTTTCTGTTTCTCATGACAGGATCACAGAATGTAGACTGTCTCCTTCTGCTGTGAGAAAGTTCCCTTAGTGAACCAGTCTCTTTGAAGGCATCTTCATTACTCTTTTTATCTAGAGTGGCCAGCATCACTTCAGAGGTCACGGATAGTTAGCATCCTTTGGATATTTTCTCTAGGTAATGCCGGTGTGGAGGAAAGGAAGCAGGCAGATAGACTGGCTGGCTCTGCACAAACTGGTGGTGAATGGATGTACGACAAGTCAGATATTGTCAGGGTCCTTTGGGAGCAAGTGAACAGTGCGGAGGCGCAGATAGATCACAACGGTCTAAGGAGAATGGCGCTGCTAGGAGTTACCAGGGGATCTGTCCGACGCTCAGCACTCAGGGTAAAGATGGAACGCTTGCTGCTGAAGATGGAGACTGAACACTTATGAATGTGTCCTGAGTGCTGTGATGTCGATTCTCAATTCAGCATTCAACATTCTTTTTATCTGTCCAAGATGTTTATATCTTTCTATATTCAACAGTTACCACATCATTTTTCACAAATCCATTGACTTCTTTTTTCTTCAGCTTTTTGAGGCCTAGATCGTTCCATTAGTTTGTCCCCTCGTGGCTGCTACCTAAAGGTTGACCATACCATGCTGAGATTGAAGAAATTTTAATCTGAACGGTAGACCAACGAGGCAGATCGCAGATACCCCGTTCAACCTCGAAAGACATTATAATCAGAGCACCCGTAACAGTTAAACTAGCTACATGTAACTCACAGCCCTGGGCTGGTAGGGATAAGCTCTTGGCAATCACTGCTGCAGATATCGCCCGTCTCTGTTTAAACAATGCATTAACATTAAGGCACAACGATGGTAAATCATCAGCGCTCCGTTCTACTTCTAACTCAAGCATCATTTCGAAGAATTTTAGCGCAGTGCACGAACATTGTAGCACCGGCGAGGATCCTTAAATACTTTAGGTTAATTTTTAACTCCGGATTTAGCCCGGGCAGCGCTGTTTTTGATTTTCAACTGCCAAGGAATTTTTTTTTTTTTTTTTACGTGCGCAACACAACATACGGTCTTCCGATTTTACTACCCAGAGATCAGGGGAAATTACTAAAGTCAACGTGAAAAACATCCTAGCCATCACCTGGACCCACAACAGTCCTATGTTGGTAAGGACAAGTTCTTGACGATCATTGCTAAAGATCTCTCCCGTCTCTCTTTATATCTGTGATCGGTCTTCTTTTTCCAGTTCATGAGTTCATGTGTTCGTGGGTCTGCCTGTATCTTATCTCTCCGGTGCCTTCTTGTACTGCCTCGAGCTCTATTCCCATTCCCATTCATCTCTGTTATGCACACTTTTATTGCCTCTGTGGTGTCTACCATTCTATCTATATGTCATGTGTATTAAATTGGCTGACTGTGAAATCGAAAGGATAAACCCAGCACTGGCTTTCCTAGGATTCCATACCAAATAGCCACTGTAGGTGATTGAGGTTTCTGAGGTTATGAACAACGGATCAACATCATGGCACACGGGTAGTAACCCATAAGTGCTCCGTTCTTCTTCTAACTCAACTCTGAGTCCGAAGAAGCTCAGCAGAGTGTATAGGCTCTGTAGCACCGGCGAGGATCCTGAAATTTTTTAGGTAGATTTTTAACTGCACATTTTGTCCTTTTTTCATTTTCAACTGCCAAGCGATTTTTTTTACGTGCGCAACAATGCACACGGGCGTCCGATCTCACTACCCAGAGACCAGGGGGAATTACTAGAAGTCCATGTCCACGTGACAAAATCCCCGCCCTCACTGGAGATTGAACCCGGAACCTCTAGCACTCGTTGCGGACACCATCCCTCGAAACCACACAGCCTTCCTAGACACTGTGGGAAGTACAGTAAAGGACACGTGTCCTCGCCTTCAGGCCTGTAAGGCATACAGAGTTAGACCTATATTTTAAAGATCAATTGCCACTTGGTGTGTAGTGTAGTCAACATCACACCATCCGCTTTTACTTCCATGAAATGTACCTGGTACCTATTTAAGGCTAAGAGCAAAAGTCATTTGTAAAAAAAAAATGACAGTCTCAATCAGAACATGAACCTACAACCTTCCGATCTGCAGTCAGGCATCTAGCCGTTGTTTGAATGACGGAGGTGAAGACAAACTCAATTCTTCCAAGGCCGCTGGCCCTCTGTTTTCCTGGGTTTGGGCATAGCTCTGCATTAGTGGCTCTCAACTTTCCTAAAGCCACGACCCTTTAATCCAGTTTCTCATGTTCGGGCGATCCTTTAATACAGTTCCTCATGTTGTGGCGACCCTCAACCATAGAATAATTTTTGTTGCTACTTCATAACTTCAATTAATATTTGTTTTACGACGGTCTTTGGCGACCCTTTTGAAAGGCTCGTTCGACTTACAAAAGGGGTCGCGACCCACACGTTGAGAGCCGCTGCTCTACATGATCCCTGATTAACTTTAATGATCTCCCCCTAATTTCCATTTCCGGTAATTTCTTATCGACTTCCGGGGACGCAACAAGCCCATGGATTGCCAGTAGATAAAATGTATACGTGTCGACCATTGTCTCTATGATAACAGCCCAGTTGTATTGTGAAATGCTAATGAATAAGACAATCGGTTTCCACGTAGCTATGGCCTGCAGCAGGCCCGCTGCCACAGAAAAACACATTTTGGAAGGGACAGTGCTTAGCCCTCTGCTCTGCTTCTAGTCGTGTTGTGTTATGTTGTGCTGTGCTGTGTCTGTTATGTTATAATATGTTATGCTGTGTTGTGTTCTATTATGTTGTGTTTTGTTATAGTATGTTATGGTGTTTTATGTTATAGTATGTTATGTTTTGTTGTGTCGTGTTATGTTGTGTTATAATATGTTATGTTGTGTTATGTTATAGTATGTTATGATGTGGTATGTTATGTTATGTTATAGTATGTTATGTTTTTTCGTGTCGTGTTATGTTATGTTAGGGTATGTTATGTTTTGTTATGTTGTGTTATGTTGTGTTGTAGTATGTTATGTTATAATATGTTATGTTATCATAAGCGAGGTGACTGCACATTGGGCATTTCTATGCGTACTTAGTCCTCTTAAGCAGCAGCCACTCTAAGGTACCCCTGCTGATGGTTCCTAGGCGGGGCTGGTCACCGTGTCTCATGCCTTGATCTCGAAGACGGCGTAGACATGCTTTACCAAGCTTTACTCTCAGGTCACGCAATCATATCAGGTATTCAACCTGCATCCTCTAGTCTAGCCCGTGCAGCGTTGTCACGATACGATCTCAGTGATTCCAGAAGTTAGTACTTGTAATAAGTTCTTCTGGTTATTGAGAGACAAGAGACTATGCCCTTAAACCAAATGTTACTTTAAACCGTATTGATTTAAACGTTTCCAGTCCTTAGTCCAGACAAAGCGACTGAACCTTGGGTAATATTACCTAAAACTTTACACTGTAGCTAGGAATTCTATTCTCATGCCAGTGTCAGAATGTTATCTCCTGACCAGACTGTAGAGGCCAGCGAACGGGGAACTTAGCATCACACCTGAGCTGGACCGTAGGTCATAAAAAGATTACCTAACACGAATTGAGCGGACTGTAGACATAGAGGCGACGAGAAGTTTAAAGTTTAACACGTCAGTGTAATTCTGGGGAGAACAGGTGTTTGGCAATTAGGAATGTTTTATCTTGGTCAAGGTCGTACTGTAGGCCGTTCACTGTGAGTGACAGGTCACTGGTTAGCCAATTTGATTTGATAGGTACTTCAGAGGCGGAGCTTACGCCATCATCTTGAGGGTTGGGTAAAAACTAAGGAAAGGGAGGAGTTTAATTTGGACAATAGATTGATACTTATACTTTGAGCCTGTGGAATTCCCGTCATTAATCGCAGCCTGCCGGCAAACAAACATAGGTCAACGTAAAGGTATATTTTACTGTCGTACTCTGGTTTGGCGATAGATGGAAAAGTTCCCAGGTGAGAGAAAATATTAATTTTAATCTTGTATACATAGGTTAGGGAGTTAAGCTTAGTCTATACTACCTTTTCCTAACTTGTCTTCACATTCTGCTTGAAATAGTTCTGTGTGAGTGTTCAGTATCTCAAGTTAGGGAACTGCTAAACTATTCCTATTTCCTGTATGTTTGTGTCACATGTTTTTCAGTGTATGTTTTCATGTGTATAAAATAAGATGTGAACAAGGACATTTGCTATAATGAAATGTAATTATATTGTTTCCATGATCAGCCAAAATATGAGTTTGGACTGTGGGAAATCATGCCCATATGTGCAGGGATGCTGCTACGTTTTGTGTGCCCACCATGTGCTCACTTAATGTGTTCACCTGAACAGGGGATTTATAACCCCAGGGGAAGGATGATGGGTGTATAGAATTCACGGTCACTGAAAGATAATATTCAGGACAGCGTGCACATATAAATTGTTTGCGGGTTCAGCACATAACCTGCGCCACATGTTTATGTCAAATCTATGTCAGCCAATTCGAAGTCTGAGTGAAGACGGACAACAGACTTAGAAAGTCAACTATCATGACATAGCATTTGAGGGAAGGCAGGATATGTGACGCCCATGTAAGACAAAAGACCTTCAGACTAGACTGGAGAGGATGTGGAATATGAGGAGGAGTGATGGGCTATATCTTATTATTATATGTTTGTATTAATTGATACATGTATTCTTAGTGTAAGTCAAGATACTACACGTATGTGTTTTGTTTCCATGATTACAGCGCCCATGTGACGATCAGTCCATGAAAGAGACTACATTGTGTTAGACTCGGCCAGCTGGGAACGAGGTGGAGAACGAGGTGGAGAACGAGGTGGAGAACGATGTGGAGAACGAGGTGGGGAGGAAGTGGAGAATAAGCTGAAACAGGCAGACAACAGGCAAGGAAGAGTTGGACAAGCTTGACAGTTCCTCACGGCTGTCAGAGGCTTATAAGTTGAGTTAACCCCTTTATGTTAACCTTTTATCATCATTATCATACCACTCTAAACCCCGAGCTGTTTGTCTCGCTGAAGCGTATCACTTTCATTAACCATTCACTGTTTGTGTAAATCAACAAACTGGGAATTTCATTGTAGTAAATAAAGCTGTATGTCAAGTTTTAAACTACATAGTTTGTTAAATTCCAGATGTCTGTTCTTACATGTTTAATTAAACTGTTAGGATAGAATCACATTTGGTGGGGGCTCAATTAATAATATAATAATTCTTTAATTATTCATAAAAACACCGGGAGAAGGTAGATGACGGAGGAATCACTTGCCCTGTCTAATAATTCATTAAGTTTGATAGACATCTAAAATTCCTTGCCTTCTCTTGTGGGTACCAAGTTCAGCTAATGTTAAAGTACTTAACGAGCCAATATGGCTGTTTTCTTGGATATCCAGGACTTTGTCTGAGAGCAACATAGCTCAGATTTTAGTTCGGTTAATCTGGTGGAGGGAATGTGTTGAGAGGAACATCCCTATTCAACAACATAAACATTTAAACCACCCGTCACGTCACAAGCGTTAATGATAACAGCTCCTTCCATACTTCTTTCCATTTAAATT
>CAJHNH020003668.1:285000-292500 GCA_905116865.2 Candidula unifasciata
CCTTTCTGATGATGCACCCCGAAAACCCTGTAATTTAGACAAAATAGAAGCTAAACTAGAGGTCGACTTCGTAAGCGATGGATAGATGGAGTAACAAAAGCCGTAAATACCAACATGTATCTAACACTACCAAGGCTGACAGACGATGCTTGGTCAATCCCGGAAACTGAAAGGTAAAACAGGACAACTGTGGAAGAAGAATTATACTTTCTGACATCAACCCTCGTGGGGTCGGGTGGATGCTTATAGTCCTGGCTCATTTGTGGACGACGCG
Organism: Candidula unifasciata; assembly: GCA_905116865.2. NCBI lineage: Eukaryota > Metazoa > Mollusca > Gastropoda > Stylommatophora > Geomitridae > Candidula > Candidula unifasciata. Next base: position 285,275 of record CAJHNH020003668.1, read on the forward strand.
AGTTTTGTTATCGGTTACGGCTAGGAATTACATTTCTGCCGAGGGTAACAATAAAGACAAAATGATAACGCACACATTAGTTAACGACAACTTTCCTTGTATTGCGAAAAAAAAATCGTCACTTTCAATCACCATCACCGAAGGGTCAGCTTTTGGTTATAATTGTGACCTTTGCCCATATAAAATGGCTTAACACTGCTCGCTACCAAGTAGCCTGAAAAGGACTCTTATGCGATCAGCGAAGCAGATCCAAAAACTGTCCCGACCTACACCGACGAGGAAGTCGTTTAACGGCGAGCCAATGGGCGCCCAAGTCGCTGAGTTGCTTTGACTGCCTTTCTCGGGCTCACGGACACTTTTCTCCCCCTCTCCTTCCCTATATTTTCCCCAATATTCAGAATAACTGGTAACCTCTCTGCCATTGGCTCTCAACTTTCCCAATGCCGCGACCGTTTAATTCGGTTCCCCATCTTGTGTTGACCCCCACTCGGGAGGGTCATAACTTCAGTAGATATATGTTTTTTTCGATGCTCTTAGGCGACCTCGTAAAATGGTCGTTTGACCTTTAAAGAGGTTGCGACCCACAGTTGCTCTAAGCAACATAGATAACTAGAAATTATATGGTGACTTGGAAACATTCTATAACATCGATTCCATTTGCTGAACCCCAGAGCCGTGGGGATCCACAGAGCCTTTTAGGGTCCACAGAGCCTTTAGGGGTCAACTAAGCCTTTGGAGGTCCACAGAGCCTTGAAGGGTCCACAGAGACTTGGGTGCGCACAGAGCTTTTTGGGGCCCTATGTTATCTTATATTGAAAAAAAATATTTTACAAAAAACCCCAAACTTTAGAATTAAATCCTTTATGCGATTTTCATGTTGATAAATTATAATAAGCTCTTCAGTAGGACTATTCATATATATATATATGCGTGTGTGTGTGTGTGTGTGTGTGTGTGTGTGTGTGTGTGTGTGTGTGTGTGTGTGTGTGTGTGTGAGTGTGTGTGTGTGTGTGAGTGTGTGTGTGAGTGTGTGCGTGTGTGTGTGTGTGTGTGTGAGTGTGTGTGCGTGTGTGTGTGTGTGAGTGTGTGTGTGTGTGTGTGTGCGTGTGTGTGTGTGTGTGAGTGTGTGTGCGTGTGTGTGTGTGAGTATGTGCGTGTGTGTGTGTGTGTGTGAGTGTGTGTGTGTGTGTGTGTGTGTGAGTGTGTGTGTGTGAGTGTGTGTGTGAGTGTGTGTGTGTGTGTGTGTGCGTGTGTGTGTGTGTGTGTGTGTGTGTGAGTGTGGGATCAGTGACAGACTTTCGAAAATAAGTCTTAACAAATGGGTGTCTCTGCTCTTAATGTGAGCAAAACTGTGTATTAAAAGGAATGTTATTTCTATTTTTTTTTTAAATGTATAGTTTTAATTCGTTCCTTTTGAATTCTTCTTTTTTACCTTGTTCGTCAAGCGATCGACACGTAGGAGGTCCTTTGCAGAACGTCGCTCTTCGCTATCATCACGATCTGTCTGATAGAAAATAGGTCTCTCGCCAGCTCTCCCACCTCGTGCACCTTCATATTCAATGAATTACTTACATCCTGTGCCCATCTTCGTGTTGGTTGGATCCTGTCTGGTACCATGCCTTCTGATATTTTTCCCTAACCGCCATGGCGCTTGATATGACCAAACTATTTCAGCTTCCGAGACAAGATGATGTCAGTTGCCAATAATCCTTGATGTTCAGGTGTTTCAAAATGTCACTAAGTGTTACCCAAGAATAATCAACGTCAGTTATGCCATTAGACAGTGAATTTGCCAGTCTTTGTGAAAAACAACATTATGAAAAAATCTAAAGAAAGGAAAAAATAAAACGGTCTGAGAAAATTTATAATTATGGATCGACCACTTTTTTTTGGGAAAGACTCCAGAAAAATGTTGCTTTACAATTCCAGAAGAAAATAATGTCCCACTAGTATCAAAATGTATGCTTAGTCTTTTGGAACGACCTCATTCTTCTGCAGCTGCTTAACGAGTTTTCCCTCTGCTTTTCAATATTTCGATCTAAAAAATTAGCTTATCTTTAAAGACTTGAACAATACATGCATTAATAAGATCACAACTATTGCTTCATGACATTACTTTCACAAACTGGAAATTGCTTCAGCAACTCTGTAACAAACTAAGCGAAAAGAAAATAGTGAATCAGTTAAGTAATGGACTCTGAATTTTGATTCAGATCAACAATTATGTAAGCCAGCTGTGTGTGTGTTTGTGTGTGTGCGCGCGCGCGTGCGTATTAGTGCACGTTTGCGTTTTTCAAACATGTTGTAACGTTCTTTTAATTTATTTCATTAAAGGTTTATAATTTGGTACCTTTATGTGTGCTTTGGTACCTTTTCTCACATAAAAAGTTTAGTAATATTTCCAAAAATATTTCAACAGCCCTGAATCTTATATTTCGCGTCGTTACCAGGTTTGTTCCGTTAAAATGTAATATCTCCAGCTTTCTCTTGTCTCATTTCTGCAAATAATTTATTTCCTTACGCTGTCTGACTTCGTCTGGAGACATGCTGTCTTCTAAGGGAGCTAACGAGACATTTGAAAGCCCATGAATACATGCTTGACGACATGAATTCTCTCTTCTCTCATGAATATACGTCTGACGTTATGAATTCCCACTTCTCTTCCATTCCGACGATATCCATTATCGATAATTAGTAATCGTCCTTTTCTAACTTTTTCCGTTATATTAAATAGAACAGTTCAGATATACAACAATTCGGTTACCAGTTGTGCTTATATAAAGTGATTGAGTATATTCCACACAAAATCGTGCGCGTTGGGCCATTTAAAATGAGCATAAAAAGAAAAGTGAGTTGCATACCCTTTACAGGAAGTTGCAGTATTTTTGGGCTGTTTTACATTAGGTAGTTTGTCATTGTTTTCTAAATGATCAGCTTTCGGTAACACTGGCGAATTCAAGAAGGTCGTCCGAAACTGGGATCGAACCAGGGATACAAGCATTACGAAGCGCGTTCGCAACGCCTAAGCCACTGATGCTGAAAACAGGAACATAGCATAAGAGATTGTAACATTCTTTTTCTGGCATTTCTGATAATTTCTAATATCGATTGTAACAGTTTCTTTGAATTTGAGAATTCTTAGTCCGCTACATATCGGGTTGAATAGTACTTGTGTGAAGCCAGTTAAAGTACTTAAATATCTAGGAAGCATTTTCTCAGAGGACAGGAGAATAGATCGGGAAATAGAAACACGATGCCAACGAGCTAGTGAACTTATATACCAGCTGCCATTATTATTATATTTGACCCTTCGGTCAAACAAATCCGATTCTAGCAAAGGCACACTTAGTCGCTTATTTCGCCATACTTCTTCGGAAGCACTGGGTCTGTAACTCCTGCCCCACAACCTGCTAACAAATGGGACCCCGGAACCTCCAAGGAGAAGAAGAAGGAAACACGAGGACAGACTCAAGAAGATAAGGGATCAGAAAAACATATTGGGACTCAAACAGAAAATAAAAGATATAAAACCGAACGAAAAGTATATAAGCAAGCTTCACAATATAACAAATACAAACAAAACGTAAACGTTGCGGCTATTGAGCCTTCATCAGCACATGCAAATGAAACAATACTACAAAGAAACACAAAATCACTTAGCTGGTATCTCAAGGCAGCCGATCGGTTGTTTCTCAGCAGAATGACTACACGTGACGGCTGAGGGAATAAATACACCCTGTAGAGTACCAGGGGCCATAACTGGGGGGTTGGAGATAAAACTGTGAGGGCAGTTCAATCCCATAGGTGTTTAAATAAAACTGTGTTGGCAATTCAGTCCGAAGGGTGTTAAAGTCCCCAGAGTATAAATAAAGCGATTCTCAAGAGACTTGCGGACTCTGTCGCTGGAATGGCTGGATTTAACGGCTGTCACCTCCATATCCAGGACACCTTAGTGATCCTGGGAATTGAAGTGCAACGGTACTGGTTTTAAGAACACCATTTTGCACATCCAAATGATGTTGTCTGAACCTGTTTCACCAATGTATTTCATGCCACATCTTTTGCAGTTGATAGCATAAATGACATTGCGGCTGGTACGATAGAATGCTTCAGGTATGTGGAAGGTGGCGTTAGGGAATTCTAGACTAGACACCTGGACTACATATGGACAGGTTCTGCATACAGGTCTGTGGCAAGAGACCGTGCCGAAGTGGGGCTCAGACGCGGGGCGTAACCGAATCTTGACTAGAATGTCCTTGAGGTTACGATCATGCCTGTAGACCACTAGAGGAAGTTAAGAGAAAATCGTGCTGGCGGCAGGGTCGGCTCTGAGGATGGAGAGATGCCTGAGGAAAATATTTTTGGCGCGGATGTTGTGAAAGTGGTAGGTAAGTGTAAGGATAGGTCTGTTGTTGTGACGTTTCGGCTTGGAAGCGAGAGCATCGACACGATGGAAAGACCGTGCTCGGTGAAAGGCGGCAGATAGGACATGTTCAGAATACCCTTGAGGCCGGAAGAAGTCCAGCATTTCCAGGGCCTTGTTGTGAAAGTCGTCGTTCTCCTGGCATAGTTTGCGGAGGCGTAGAAGTTGGGAGAACGGAATAGAATCCTTGCAAGAAGAAGGATGGGATGACGTGTAAAGAAGGAAAGCGTGGGAATCAGCAGGCTTGTAGTACACCGAGGTGCTAAGGCCTATAGGGCTCACGGTCTAGCTTCTAGGATAGGGACTTAAAGCCTGAAAGCTGCCGTAGATACTAAAATCTTAGCGACACAAGTGGTGCAAATAAACTAGACCACAAATATAACCGGAGACTACTGGCGGCTCGCTGCCAACAGCAGGTTGAACGTGGTCGAGTTCTTGGTTTTTTTTTTTTTAGAATGGATTGGAATAGAATCCAAGGAAAAGACAAGAAATCAGTCAATGGGTATTGCTTATCATTTAAATAAAAGCACAACAAACGATGTGAGAATGGAAAGGGATGTTTATATATTTAGATCAGACGATTCGGAGTTTATTTCTTTTTCCTAATGGCATTCACCTGCTGTCAACTTGGAAGGTTTGGTTGATCTATACTTCCGGATGAGAGTCTCGTTTCAGATTTGTTTTGTTTGCGGATCCATGTCACAGATCGGGTTTATTTTTATGCAGACTGATTGTTCCTTGCCCCTTAGGCAGATATACTCCGACACTGAATGATTAACCCCTTATTTTACGATATGTATTTAGGAGACACTAAATTCCCCCCCTCCCCCCCCCCCCCCCCCTCCCCCCCCCCCCGCCAGAACTCAAATCCGACTCCAAAACCAACAAGAGAAATTCGGATGTATAGAAGTCTAGGATTGCCCAGACAACATCAGTCCTTGTCCTTACAAGTAGCATACATTATGGAGATCCCAAAACATTTCATACAAAACTAAGATTCGATTGCTCAGAGCACTAGCTATTAGTGCATCTACATATGGCTGTGAAACATAGACCTTAACAGCTGAACTTGAAAGCAAGATATAAGCATTAGAAATGCGATGTTTCAGAAACATTCTTGGCATATCATGCAGACACCACTTTATAAACGAACTGGTTCGCAATAAAATTATATAACACATTGGCACATGAACTTTTTTAACTACTGTGAAAAGGCGAAAAATGCAATGGTATGGACATTTAATAAGATCTAACGGCCTCTCAAAAACAATACTGCAGGGCTCAGTAGAGGGAAAGAGAGGAAGAGGCAGACCAAGAAAGTCCTGGTTACAGAACCTGACTGACTGGACAGGCCTGAGACATGCAACCATGAAGTCCATCGCAACTGACCGCTAAAGGTGGAGAGAGCTGATCAGACAGTCAACAGAGACTGGTGACCCAACGACACGTAGTGTTACGGGATGATGATGATGGTGATGATGATGATGATGATGAGAAGTCAATCATGGGCAATCGGCCGATTAACGGAAAAATATGTGCAATCTTCAGAGATGGAGTTTTAAAAGAGATAAAAGAGAACGTCGTGGACAGATTGAATGCATAATGAAGATATCTTGAGAGGTATGATTTCACAAAACGGAATCTCATTAATCGCACGGGGAAAATTGGAGTTTGTCTTCACAATGGGCAAATGTGTGTGTGTGTGTGTGTGTGTGTGTGTGTGTGTGTGTGTGTGTGTGTGTGAGAGAGAGAGAGAGAGAGAGAGAGAGAGAAGAGAGACGTTAAAAATCAGACGTTACGTCGTTTGGCTACATGGTAAAGACCATCTGCGGCAGGAATTATTATTAGAATACTAAGGACTAGAGCCTTTTTGGGACTGGTTTTTTTTTTCTTAAGAAAAAGGACCCGTTTCAAACCCTTCTTGCGTATTGTGCATATAGTGCCAGAATCATATGTTACTGACCAATCGGCACTTTATGGGTTAAATGGTCAACATCGTTTTGGTCGTTTTTTATTTCCCGGTACTTTACCAGTACCAGTTTAAGGCAGCCTCGACCTGGAGGCCAAGATCATTCAAAAAGTAAAGTCCGGCTCCTGTCGATTCAAACCCATTATCGTCTAATCCGCAGTCGAGCGTCTCGCTGCTTCACAACAACGGCCCTGTTTTCTCATAGGTGTTAGGTTATGTTATGTTATCAACGACAGGTCATTCTGGGTATTCACTGATCGTTCCCATGAATAGCTAGCTGGTCATGTTTCTTATCTCGTCCTCGAAAACGCGTAGACGTTCTTGGCAATTATTTACTCCTAAATTACGCAATCATGTTAGCGACAGAGATTCATCATTTTCCACCAGCCATTTTCCGTACAGCGCAAATAATTTATATCTGCTGTGTCCTGGCTTCTTCCTATTGGTGTTGGTGCATCGTTTGTCGAGTTGGTCCCTTTCTTCATTTTGCGTTTCCAGGATCTGAATGTCATCAAACCTGTTAATACAAAATATGCTGTCAAACCTGCATGGAAACAGCGAAGAGCAACAGAGACGAGGTGTTTTGGAAGGGCTGCTAGAGTTATATGAAGAGCTACAATAAAAAAAAAAAAAAAAAAACAACACTTATACGTTGAAGAAGACTTAGGATCGAAACTAGTCATACAGTTCATTAAAAATCAACAAATTGAATGGTTTGGTCATCTGACGAGATCATCCGGATACCAACTGCCACAGAGAGCCGCGTTGAAGAAAATACAATAAACGGAACAAGGAGAAGAACACTGACATATATGAACGACGTTATAAAAAACA
>CAJHNH020003668.1:295000-305000 GCA_905116865.2 Candidula unifasciata
ACATACGTACGTACGTATCAGCCACCTGTTGTAGGCGTTCATGCATTTCAACAGATCTCGGTCTTTGGTGTTCTAGAACAATTCTACAGATGATATTCCTGCATGCCACTGTCCTAAGCTATCTACCATCATTTCTCTTCTCTGTCTCTGCATCTTCTACCAGTGTTCTTTCCATAGATATTCTGAGATACGACTGGCCTAGCGGTTATTCGCAGAGCTCTTGTTTTGAAGACCTTTGTGTGAACCCTTTTCAGTATAATAACCTTTTCTGTTTCTGGAACAGAACTTACCACCGTAGTTAGGACATTCTGTGGCGACTTTCTGTTCCCCCATTTAAGTCTTTCTTGGGCAATCTCTTCGACACCACCACCATCATCACCATCATCATCATTATCGTGTACTCTACCGATAAGCGCACACAAGTACCAAAATCAGGGATCGTGTCAGCTTTCTTGTATCGCCCTATCCACATTACCAAACCGTCCAGATATTTCTCCAGTTGTCTTCCCCTTGTTGTGTTTTCATCAATCTTGCCAGTTGTCACCAAGTTCTCGGTGTCCATTCCTTCTCATAAGATGGCCGAACAACACTGAAGGTTCGTTTCTGTTTTCTCTTCCTGTGGGCTCTGGGACTCTGTTTAGGGTAGAAGAAAAGAAATAGACAAATGGTCCCCTAACAATAAAAGTCGGTTTTTCAGGGCTGTTTACTTAGAAGACGGAGTGCATCTGCCTGAGAGGCTAGGAACCAACAGTTTGCACACAAATAAACCAGATCTATACAATCAGTGTTCATGCAATGGTCAGGTTCTGGGAAGAGACCAAAGTTCAGAAATGGATGAACAGCCAATTTTCCCGCCGTAGTTTACAGCCGGGTAACGCTAAGAAGCAAAAGATGTTTCTATTTGCAGTGCCTGTTTGTGTGATTTTCCGCCCGCTACTCCCCAGGATGTGCACATCACAGCCGGTATTAATCAATAATCAAATTAGCAATCTCGTCATGTCTGTACAACGACAGCCATGTCTGTATTCACGTGTTCATACTGTGGCCAGGAATTGACAAGTGGTCTCCCCTAGAAGCTTTAGAAAATTCAGTGGATCGATCCTGCCCGCAGAAAGCACAGAGAAATATGACTGTATAATTCTGATATAAGATCTGGCAAATCTCAAAAGTTTTTTTCTGACTTTGACGGGATCAAGTAAAGTGTTCTTGTAGGGTTTATCGTTGTTTTGTTTCAGTTTGTGTTCTCCTCTCTATGTTAACTATTTCATTCCCAGATATTGTATCTTTAACTCTTAACTTCCCATGCAGTTATTGCTTACAGTTACACTGTAAGTGAAAGTAAAGGTATCCTTTCCACACCTTCAGGTCTATTAGGCATATAGGGCTAGACCTTTCTGTTAGAGACCAATCGGTAATCAGTGGCTGATTTAGTCAACATCACGCAGGCCGCCTTCCCTTTCCCCGGCAAAACCTGGTACTCATTCATTTTTTTTAAAAATGGCTTTGGGCTTATAGGTCGACATAGTTTTAAATAGGTACAAGTTAAAGGCGCAAGCGTGATGTCGATCACCCCCCCCCCAACTGCTAATTGGTCTATAAAATATACGCCTAGCCCCATATAGGCAGTAACAGAGTCCAGCACAAGGGTTCTGGAAAGGCTTCAAATGTAAAGAGAATTACTGGGAAAAAAAAAAAATGAAAAATAGACAATAGAAATACTTTGACCACATCAAAAGACATGGCACGCTTTTAAAAACCGTACTGCATGGAAAGGTCGAAAGCAAGAGTTGGGGCAAAGATACAAGTGGGAGGACAACAGCAAGAGATGGACGAGCATCAGTCTGAGACAGTGTACAACCAGGACAAGAGACAGGGCGTGATAAAGATCCATTGCAACCAACCTTCACTGTGGAGACAGTATTTCATTAATAATGTCGTGAAATGATCAGTCCATTCGTGACGTTAACGCCCCTAGCGGGCAGGTCACATTTCAAATATAGACCCGTCCGATGGATATATAGTCCATCATATCTATTTATACCTTTATCTGAGGAAACATATATTTCTATATGTTCTAGGTCTCTTGTGAAGTCTACATTGTCAAACTTACAGTTGTGGGGTAGAGATTTTCTATATTAATATTCAAAATCATAGAAGCCTTCTCACCCCTTGGCGTATTGATCTGGGAGCTTCTTTCTTCGAAAGCGATGCTAGATATCCCCCGCTTCATTCTCTGCCAGACTTCCAAGTGATCAGAATGGTTTCGCCTTTGTGCTTAAATTCTGTCTTGAACAAAGTGCCAGTTTACTCTTTGGAGGAATCCTGAGCTTGGGATGATATCTCCTTGGAGGCCAGGCAGTCAATCAGCAGTCCACAAAATTACCAACTACCACACCATCAACATGGCAGAAAGCAAAGCGGGAGCTAGAGTGTAGACATCAGCTTACAGGCCGCCCATTTGTCATTAATATCAGAGTACCTTCTTCATGAGCTAGTTTGGGCTCCAGTGATTGAACTCTGTTTGTGACTGTGTTTACCCTGGCAACCATCGAGGTGAACAATTCCAAAAGAAAGCCTGTCCAAGTCATCATGAACCGACGAGTGCAGTGACACCAACCGGGACTAGATAAGTAGCAAGACTCTGTGGTGTGATGCCTTGTGCTCTATTTACAGGTCCACTCTGAGTCACCATGATGAACACAGACTGTCTCTAGGAATCTCTTTGAGGATCCGTCAATGGTGCTTTGGTTTTGATCTCTCATTATTCCAAGTGTTCTTGAATATCTTTGCTTGAGTCTTATATGATAAATGTTGCATTTATTATTTCATTATTGACTTGAGTGTCCACCATTCACTGTTCAGAACTGTCTAGAGTATATGAATGTGTAACCAGTAATCTTAATCTGTGTTAAAATGGCTGTGATATTACAATATTATAGCCTGGAGCTATCTTCTTGTAGCAGTGGGGGCGTCCAGCCAAGTTGCGCCTAGGGAAATTATATATTCTGTAGTGCCATTGCTTGTTGCCCTACTCCTGAAATAGATTGGGTATATATTGGCCATGGGATACCCTTTAGACCAATACGAGCAGATACCTTAACATTTTACTATTTCAGAGTGCTGTTGGTTCTTAAGGATAAATCCTTAAACAGGCACGTGACACGAGCGGTATGTGACAAATGACGATATGTCCAATACACCTGAAAATGCAGAAAATTTTTAAACTAAAAACTTAAAATACTTATTGTATTCTGATTGTATAGTGCGACGATTTAAACGACTGGAAACTGTTCTGTGTGTATTTAGAAGTATTCAACGAATTATGTGACTGAAAAATGAAATTATTGATTGATTGTAGAAGTGTGCATTTCTTTGCCCTTTCAGCAAAGGGTTACGCTCAACGCCTATCAAGTAGACGTGACTACTTCCTGGCTACTGTGAACTTGAAATCCGAGCTGATTTAACAATTGCCAGAGCAATATCAGACTGGGGAACTCGTCTTAGACATACTTCCAGAGGTATTGACTGGCTCTCAGAGAAGTCGGAAGACTCACTAGACGAGGGATAAGATTCTAAAACTGTTGTGTCAACAGCAAGATTGGAACCCGCATCACCGACATGACTACATTGCCCCGCTGAAGAAGCAGGTATATTTTCATACACGACAAACTAAAGTGGTTAAAATAGTGGCATAACCTTAACACGACTGTTCAAACCCCACCAATTCCTCGTATGGTTTTATTGGCCAATGCTTCTTGAACTGTACGACGCTCATACCATTGTTATTATCAACGCCAAGCCAGTACTAAACTCAGGTATGTAATGATTGTGAAACTGCGTTCACATCCCTTAAGCAGAAGTGTTTCTATCAGCCATTGCGTATCAGCATAACAATCTCAAACCGTGTCTATTTCATGTAATAATGACTTGGACAAGAAACAACATTTATACGAAAGTTCGCCGCCAATAGTCTGTTCATTTATAATACAATCATATCCATAAACAAAATGAACAACCTCAAAATGCAAACTGCCAAAGGAGGAAACGAATCAAAATAAGCAATCCTGATATTTAAATACGATAAACATCGTTTCTACATATCAATGGGCTCGAGTATTATAAAAGACTTCATGGGAAATCTAAAAAAGGAAACGAAATATGTTTTGTTTTTGTTGCACAGTCTAGGAATAATGGTGACGATAGTGTCATCGCTACAGTCATCTTCAAACACAGAATTCAGGGGTAGACATACTTATTTTTCATCATCAAAACTGTTGATTAATTCCCAAAAGGATTTAACCGACGTCTGGTTGGATACATCAGTGCGCCAAGAAAGCAGAAGCGAGCAGTCACACCTGGAATTTGACTTGCCATTGCATTCGTACTTATCGTCGTTTCTAACCAGCGAACCACATCCAGCCTTCTCTATCCCAGTCCCACCTGTAAATCAATCGACCTTAACCCTCGGATATCTCGTGGAAGATCGAGCCAGGCATTTCACGGGGTCTAGAGACTGGAAGCTGGTCTCCGGCGCCTTGTCTTATGCCGTGAGCACGATCAACGAACAGAAGATCATTCCCGGATTTAACCTGACATACGTGATGCGGGACACCCGGATGCAAACCAACGACTCTCTGATGGCCATGTCCAACCTCTGGCGCGATGGCGTGGTCGGGTTCATCGGCTCGGCGACTTCCTGCCAGAATGAGGCCATGCTCGCCGGAGCCTGGAATTTACCTATCCTGTCGCACGTGAGTGCATTTCGTGTTGTCTTTGTTCTGGTGCTTGTCTTCGGCGTCCCGTTGTTACCGTTACCTAATACTTTTAGAAAAAAAGGGAAAACAATTACTACTGCCGCTGCAACTACACTATTATCATTAACAACAACAATTCAAAACCTGCTACTGCTATTACTGTTGCTGCTTTTGCTTTTGATGCCTCTTCTACTGCTGCTTGTTTTGATGCCTCTTCTACCACTACTGCTTCTTTTGATGCCTCTTCTACCACTGCTGCTTCTTTTGATACCTCTTCTACTGCTGCTGCTTCTTTTGATGCCTCTTCTACTGCTGCTGCTTTTGATACCTCTTCTAATAGTGCTGCTTCTTTTGATGCCTCTTCTACTAATGCTGCTTCTTTTGGTGCCTCTTCTACTACTGCTGCTTCTTTTGGTGCCTCTTCTACTACTGCTGCTTCTTTTGGTGCCTCTTCTACTACTGCTGCTTCTTTTGATGCCTTTTCTACTGCTGCTTCTTTTGATGCCTTTTCTACTGCTGCTTCTTTTGTTGCCTTTTCTACTGCTGCTTCTTTTTTATGCCTTTTCTACTATTGCTTCTTTTGATGCCTTTTCTACTGCTGCTGCTTTTGTTGCCTTTTCTACTGCTGCTTCTTTTTGATGCCTTTTCTACTATTGCTTCTTTTGATGCCTCTTCTACTACTGCTGTATATGATACCTCTTCTACTGCTGTTGCTTTTGATGCCTCTTCTAGTGATGCTGCTGCGCTTGTATGAATAATATTAATTATTTTTTAACTATTGCAGCTGCTACTGCCGATGCTGCTGTTACAAAAACAAGAATAATCTTCTACTACCTCTGCTGCTGCTACTGCTGGTGCTTCTGAATCTTCTACTACTATTATTACTAGTACTACTACTGCTGCTACTACTACTCTCACGAGTGATGCTACTTCTTTAACTATTACAGCTGCCGCTGCTGTTGCCACAACAACAACTACTACTACTACCGATAATACTACAACTATTAATATTTTTGTGGCCGCGGCTACCATAAATAACACTACATCTTTTCCAACTAACGTCCGTCTTCCCGCTAAGGTTCTGGGGCCCTATTGTGGGGAGAGAGGGAGTTGGTAGGGGAGAAGGGGGATAACAGACCTACTGGCTCCCTAGCAAGCATATCTTAAGAGTCGATTAATTAGTGGTTTTCTTCGTATTGGGGGTACATCCACCTGAGAGGCAAGGAACCGACAGTCAGCATACGACTAAGCCAGATCTGTGAAACTAATGTGCACTCAAAACGCTGGTTCTGGAGCATGACTACAGTTGAGAAGGGGACTAACAAACATAACTTTCCGCCGAAGTTTACAGCCGGTGACCCTGAAGAAAAAAGAATAATATATCGTTCGTCTATTAGTTTGCATGTCCCTTTTTAGCGTTAGGTGTCAGCCTGTCTATCCATCTATCTGTCCATTTGTCTGTCTGTCTCTCTGTTTGCCTCTGTTAATTACAAACATATTGGGAAGACAAGAGCAACATCTTCACCAAGTGATGAGATATGAATATTCCTGTGTGACGCAGTTCCCATATTAGAATTACATGGGAGACAACACAAGATTCTTTGAAGAAAACTGCAAATGATGTCGTAGAACGTACAGATCGAGTGTTCTTGAGCTGTATAGGAAACACATTTAGGAGATTTGTATTGAGCCATGTAGGAAATAAATATACGAGATTTGTCGTCCTTTCGCTGTTTAATCGAAACTTCTGTGCGCATTCGCTGCATAAATATCTAGTCTGGTTGATAGATGCAGCGGAATTCTGGCCAGTCAAGTGGCTGTTGGGCTATTTTTGGGCTATAAAGCGCGAGGCTAGTTCTCAGATTCTGGGTTAATGGGTAGGAGATTGGATGAGAAAGAGGTCAAGGATGAGTGATTGAGTGAGTGAATGAATTTGGGAGTAAATGGGGAGATTTATAAGCTATGGACTGTGCGAATGGGTTATTTTCACGTTAATATCCCCGAAAAGAGTGGTCACTTTTCTTCTTCTTCTTCTTCGCTGTACACTCTGGCGGAAAGTTCTGGTTGCTCGTCTACTACTGAACTGCAGTCTTGCTCCAGAACCTTAGTGTTGCGTGTGCATAAGTTTTACAGATCTCATTCTCTTGAATACAGACAGTTTGTTCCTTGCTCTCCGGCAGATGCACTCCGACTTCAAAGGAAGCTCCCCAATTAGTCGACTCTTATGACATGCTTTTGGGGAGGCAGTGGGTCTTTTCTTGTTTTCCCCACAATGGGGCCCCGGAACCCACACGGGGGTGGTCACTTTTCATTCACAAGTTTGTTGGCTGGTTGACTTTCCTTAAGGTTACGGGTGTGTCCCGCTCTGTTGTTTGCTTTGTGCGATGTCTTGCATTTTCGTTTTCATCCCCAGAAAGAAAATGCCTGTGACATAGGTTGCAGCACTCTCTATAGGGGTTGTGTTAGGACCAGATTCTCCGTGTTTTTGAAGTGTTAAAAGCGTTGGAGTGCTGAAATATAAAACATGCGATATCAACGGTATCGCGGAACACCCGTCTGCCCTTGTGCCAAGGTGCCAGGTTCAGGAAGTACCAATCAGAAGTGAGCTGGTGCGTATATGAGCGGGGCGTAGGGAGACTAACGTTATGTGTTTCTGTTAATCTATAATGTTGATCTCAGACTGTTTTCCCTTCTGAGCTTCAATTTTTAAAGTATGTCCCTCCCATCCCCTTTCGACTCACAGAGTGATGTTAATCCAACAGGGCAACTCCCTGCAATGATCGGAATTCCTAGGGAACCCCAGAGAGTTTCCCAATTGAGGGACAAGGCCAGATGGCCAGGGAAACAAAAGACACATTGGAAAAGTGTATCCCTTGTTCAGTGAGCACCTGTGAGGAAAAAGCGTGGAGATTGGAACGAACATTTTAAACGGATAGAGGGTGTAGAGTCAGTTGTGTTTTGACCGTGAGAGGTAGGTTGTTTGATGGTGTGACTGAGGTGAACGTCATGACCGTGTGTGAGGTAGGTTGTTTGATGGTGTGACTGAGGTGAACGTCATGACCGTGTGTGAGGTAGGTTGTTTGATGGTGTGACTGAGGTGAACGTCATGACCGTGTGTGAGGTAGGTTGTTTGATGGTGGGACTGAGGTGAACGTCATGACCATGTGTGAGGTAGGTTGTTTGATGGTGTGACTGAGGTGAACGTCATGACCGTGTGTGATGTAGGTTGTTTGATGGTGTGACTGAGGTGAACGTCATGACCGTGTGTGAGGTAGGTTGTTTGATGGTGGGACTGAGGTGAACGTCATGACCGTGTGAGAGGTAGGTTGTTTGATGGTGTGACTGAGATGAAAGTCATGACCGTGTGTGAGGTAGGTTGTTTGATGGTGGGACTGAGGTGAACGTCATGACCGTGTGAGAGGTAGGTTGTTTGATGGTGGGACTGAGGTGAACGTCATGACCGTGTGAGAGGTAGGTTGTTTGATGGTGGGACTGAGGTGAACGTCATGACCGTGTGAGAGGTAGGTTGTTTGATGGTGGGACTGAGGTGAACGTCATGACCGTGTGAGAGGTAGGTTGTTTGATGGTGGGACTGAGGTGAACGTCATGACCGTGTGAGAGGTAGGTTGTTTGATGGTGGGACTGAGGTGAACGTCATTGTGAACTGAACGAACGTCGCTGTGAGAGGTAGGTTGTTTGATGGTGGGACTGAGGTGAACGTCATGACCGTGTGAGAGGTAGGTTGTTTGATGGTGTGACTGAGGTGAACGTCATGACCGTGTGAGAGGTAGGTTGTTTGATGGTGGGACTGAGGTGAACGTCATGACCGTGTGAGAGGTAGGTTGTTTGATGGTGGGACTGAGGTGAACGTCATGACCGTGTGAGAGGTAGGTTGTTTGATGGTGGGACTGAGGTGAACGTCATGACCGTGTGAGAGGTAGGTTGTTTGATGGTGGGACTGAGGTGAACGTCATGACCGAGTGAGAGGTAGGTTGTTTGATGGTGGGACTGAGGTGAACGTCATTGTGAACTGAACGAACGTCGCTGTGAGAGGTAGGTTGTTTGATGGTGGGACTGAGGTGAACGTCATGACCGTGTGTGAGGTAGGTTGTTTGATGGTGTGACTGAGGTGAACGTCATGACCGTGTGTGAGGTAGGTTGTTTGATGGTGGGACTGAGGTGAACGTCATGACCGTGTGAGAGGTAGGTTGTTTGATGGTGTGACTGAGGTGAACGTCATGACCGTGTGAGAGGTAGGTTGTTTGATGGTGGGACTGAGGTGAACGTCATGACCGTGTGAGAGGTAGGTTGTTTGATAGTGGGACTGAGGTGAACGTCATGACCGTGTGAGAGGTAGGTTGTTTGATGGTGGGACTAAGGTGAACGTCATGACCGTGTGTGAGGTAGGTTGCTTGATGGTGTGACTGAGGTGAACGTCATTGTAAACTGAACGAACGTCGCTTTGAAAGCTCGAATGTCTGAGGAGAACTGATTCTGAATGACAACGTCTAGTGTCTGAGAACATTTGTGTTTTGGCGATTCAGATGCCAAAACCCGAACTAATGGAACATTCTAGCTGGGAGGTAACTGCATCCATTGTTTAACTGTCGCCTTGTCTTGGGAGGCTGTCGTGAGCACGTGTCAACGACTAGGGAGAGCTGTGACATCGACGGAAAGACTTTTTGTTGTTCCACAATAAACAATATCAATGTTAGCATCGTGTTTTGAATGTACAAATCATGTGTCCTGTCTTTACAGCTTGAATTAGGCACGTATAACTTCCAGAAAGTAGAACAAGCCAAACAGCAGCAGCATTGCCCCCCTGATACTCCGTTCAACCTCCGAAACACGTCGTGGTCTTACACAGAGCAGTGTACCCTAAACCAAAAATGCGGCAAGGTGGGACAGAGTCACCAATGTAAAACTAGGAACAATAGAGGGACAGTACCGGTAAATGATTTAATAGAACACCAAAGTATCAAATGATTTGGTCATCTTGTTAGAGTGGAACAAAATCAGCCAGCAGTTAGAGCGTACTGTATGGGTACAGCCGGCTACAAGACAAGAGGGGGACCAAGAAAGATGAGACCTTGACACCATGACAGATAACGTAAATCTGTGAGAAATGTGGCTTTTCTGCCTACCCGGGCGTGAACCCGACCACAAAATGTTCGTCATCCGGTCGCCGCGCAGAGGGTTTTAACCAACTGAGCTAGCGAACCCGGCAATCAGTCATATAAACCACA
>CAJHNH020003668.1:310000-320000 GCA_905116865.2 Candidula unifasciata
CGCAACCCTTCGGCATTGATTCCATTATAGGTACCGTTAATCTGGGAGAAATGTGGCTTTTCTGCCTACCCCTGGGAGTGAACCCGGACCACAAGGAATTCGTCACCCGGCCGCTGCGAAAGTCAGGTTTAACCAACTTCGCTAGAGAGCCGGGTGAAAGTGGGATGGGGAGTAGAAGGGGAAGAGGAAGGGAGAATGGAAGGGGAAGTGGAAGGGAAAGAGGAAGGGGAATGGGAAGGGAAAGTGGAAGGGAAAGTGGAAGGGGAAGTGGAAGGGAAAGTGGAAGGGAAAGTGGAAGGGGAAGTGGAAGAAGGATTAGAAGGGGAAGCAATCAAGGAACTAAGCTATGCTTCAAATATTGAATAGCACGTAAATATAATGTGTATAACGGAAATGTCGGCATCTGTGACTTATGAGTGGTGAACGCGCTTCGTAATAGCGAGGTACCGGGTTTGATCCCAACTGTGGACGATTTGTCTTGCTGTGCATTCGAAAGTGCTAGTGGTACCTTACGCAGTTTGGTCCCCTTTTTTTTTAAATTTTGGGAAAGTAGATCTCAATAGGCCTAACTCCTCCATCCTCCCAAATCCCCACCTTAAAATTCCAGAACCATTGTTAAAAAAAAAAAACCTGTTAATGTAAGACTGGACACATTAGTCAGACTCATTTGAATATAGTTTCAGTAGCCAGGGGATACAGAGACGGGATTTGGAATGGGAGGTCACGAGTGCCAGATCTGTGTGTGTGTTTGTTGAATTAAAGCTTAGAGATTGGGGGGGGGGGGGGGGGGGGGGTAAAACGAATAGGCTGGACCACACATGGGGGGTACATACTATCAGGGGTGCCTCATGTTGCTGAAGACCTAGCCACATCTCTCCGCGGTCATCCTAGAAAATGCTTCTCTACTGGCAGCCTGGTCAGAGTAGTTAGGATCGACGTTTTCTGCTTGAGAGGCCAGGAACCATCAATCTGCATACAATAGGCCAGATTTGTAAAACAGATGAGCACGCAACAATAATGCTATAGAACAAGACTAAATATCAGAAGTGGACGAACAAACACAATTTTCTGCTAAGTTTACAGCCGGTGAACTCGCAAAGGTAAACATAATATCGGGAGATCTGAACTAGCGTCATTGCACGTGGTTACAAACCATAAGCACTCTGTCACCAGTACAGACTGCTGATAGAAACTGTCCGCCTGTGTCGCCGTTCGCACGTAACTCCGTTGCTACAATGACGTTCCTCCCTTTACCCCAGAGTGTTAACTCTGGTACCTATTACTTAGAGGCTGGGTGCTCCTCGAGAACCGCCCGGTTTCGAACACTTCCCGTGGGCTTCAGCGAGTCGCAGCTGGATTTAAAAGCGAGTCTCCTATCGACTGCTCTAACGCGGCTTCCCTAGCCGGTGAACTCGAAGAAGAAGAAGATATGTGAATAAAAGATTCTACGACTACACAAATTAGTTGTATATTCTTTTCAGGATTTCGCAAAAAAAAAAAAAAAAAAATTCAGCAGTTATTAGCAGCTGTATTGTCCGATGTGTTGTGACAACTGGAAAGATATGTGGATAAAAGAGACAGAGAAAGACAACGTGAGACTATTCTTGGCAGCCTTTCGCCACGGCATGGAGGGGTGTCAACGCACGAAATGACACGTGATATTCAAGATCGCAGATTAGGGAGGCGCGTGATCGCCCACGCCACTCGGCAAGGCAGTAAATGATCATGAAGTTTTACTAGACAGCTTTACATCCCGTTGTTTATCATTTAATGATGAATGGTATGACGTCCATACCGCTGCCCAAAGCGATCTGCTAACAAATCGACCACACCTGGTATGTCGGGATTGTAAAGGTGCGTTCACTATGACTAAAAAACAAATATCCATAAATGATACAATTTAAAGCGAAAAATCAAGGAAAAACTGTGAGGGAAAACAAACAATCAAGAGAACGTTTGGGGAAGAATAAACGAACGAATCAATGGAAAGAATAATAAAATCGATTCGGCTGTTGCAGGTTTTCCTTTAAAAAAAGAAAAATCCTTAAACAAAAAACTGAATAGAAATGTTCCGCAGTTCACAACTGAAGATATATCGACAGCAAGTTAATGAAGAAATTGATTTCTCTTGTATTCTATTGTTCATTTGTTGCAATAATACAGCATCAAATTGTAATTTCACATTCACGCCTTGTAATCATTTTCCTACTGCTTTCACATCCTAACTCAGACCAACTTTCCTTTCCCGCTCTGCGTTGTCATCGTCATCAACTTCCTTTTGTGTGCTTTGTATGTGTACCATAGTGTTGCAGTCGATTCTCTCTTTCCATTTTATTCTCTCATTCCATTTTAGTCTCCTTCAGCTATATCAAGGGGACTGTGTGGTCTCGAGGAATGGTGTCCGCCCCGAGTGCTAGAGGCTCCACGTTCAATCCCCGGTAAGGGCTGGGATTTTTTTCATGTGGACTTGGACTTCTAGTAATTTCCCCTAAACTCTGGGTAGTAAGATCGGACGCCCGTATGTATTGCTGCGCACGTAAAAAAAAATCCGTTGGCAGCTGGAAATCGAAAAGAGTAGCCTAACGGCGCTGCCCGGGGAACATTTGGAATTAAATATCTACCCAAAGTATTTTAGGATGCTAGCTGGTGCTACAGAACCTGTGCACTGTGCTTAGCTTCTTCGAACTCTGAGTTAGAAGAAGAACAGAGCATTTATGGGTTACTACCAGCAGGCCATTATGTTGATCCGATGTTCAAAACCTCAAATCCGTTATATTATGCAGTCTTTTAATTAGTGTGCACTGGACCAGTAAGCACTTCTGGCCTCTCTCGATGTTCTTCGAACGGTGTTTTCTTCGATGTCCTGGTTTTTTTCAAACCATTTCTTTCCCAGTGCCTCTTTTGTTTTTATTTTACAGTAACTATTATTTCATACTTTTCATAGTCCATGCCATGTGGCGTTGGTATCAAAACTGTCCACTGCCATGTGGCGTTGGTATCAAAACTGTCCACTGCCATGTGGTGTTGGTATCAAATCTGTCCACTGCCAAGTGGTGTTGGTATCAAATCTGTCCACTGCCATGTGGCATTGGTTTCAAATCTTTCCACTGCCACGTGGGTTCTGGACACCATTCTGAGGGGTGGGGGAGGTGGAGGCTTCTTCTTTTTCTTCTTCTTCTTCTTCTTCTTCTGCTTCTTCTTCTTCTGCTTCTTCTGCTTCTTCTTCTTCTTCTTCTTCTTCTTCTTCTTCTTCTTCTTCTTCTTCTTCTTCTTCTTCTTCTTCTTCTTCTTCTTCTTCTTCTTCTTCTTCTTTCCCCCTACTTCATTTGTATCTCCCAATGTAGCAAAGGCCCCTAATCAATTAACGCCTAGCTATCTCTGCCTAGGTCAACTGCTGATCTCCTTAAAGTCATACTTCTAAATTTCATTACTTGCTGTACTATATCCTCTCAAGGAGAATATTATCGTTTTTTTTTTTTTTTGAAGTACAGACACGTCTTAGGATTTTGTCCTCTGAAATCAGAGGCGTGGCAGGTTCATGTGGTACCCGGTGCGGCTAATTTCCAGCCAACCGCAGGGGTAATACAAAAGTCAGATGGTACCTTGTGCGGACAATTTCCTGTCGTTCCCTACGCACGTACACACACACACACACACACATTTTTGATGTAAAAACACATGTTGTTTTGTCATTTTATCACCTACCTCAGTGATGACACCTGGTGCTGAACGCCCTTGCTACGCCTCTGGCTGAGATGCCCAGTGTGTGACTAATGGAAGGAGACTGATGCATTTATGAAGATATCCGTGTGCAGTGATCGTGATCTTTCATAGTAATCCAAATAACAGCGACGATTAATCGAAGTAAACGTACAGTTGTTTACCCAGGAGTGTTACATCCGGGTAGAGAACTGGAACCAGTACCGGAAATTAGATAATTCGGGAAGTTACTAAGTGTTTTCTCATCTAGAGCCGTCTGGTGTTGGGACAGCTACGAGTCGGCGATCAAGATGGATGACCGTTGGTAAACATTCCACAGGGCAAAGACAACATTAGATTCTAATGGAGAGAAATGGTTAGTGGGCAAGAAATTCTTATAGAGTTTACAGTAAGTTAGTTTCATATCCTCTCGTTTTCCTATGTGTTCCGTTAGACTGGAGGCGAGTGGTAGGGGGATAGACATACACTCCCCCCCCCCCCCTCTCTTTCCCCCAACAATCATATGGAAAAGGGAACCTAATTATAGAAGTTTGCTGCAACTGGATTTGTTGTGTTTAAAGGCGCAGATATCACAGCCTAACTGTGAATTACAACACAACGTGCGTGCCAACCGCCTCTTGTTAAATGCGAGCACACAGGATGAAAATTCTCCAATTATTTTGTTGTTGTTGCTTTTTTTCCATCTTGTAGATGCTCCTGCAACCCAACCTTCATTATGTAGACAGTATTTGATTACCTGCGTCCGTGGCTTAGGCGTTACGAGTCCGACTCGTAATTCCAACGTACCACTATCGAAACCAACTGCTGGGCGACCTATGTCGACCCAGCCCAAAATGGGTACCAAGATGGATGTCCTGGGGAAGTAAAGACGACCGGCATAATGTTGACCATATTACCCAACTAGTGCCGATGGTCTGTAAACATATGGGTGCTTTTCCCATATGCCCCATGCGCCTAATGCGTAGAAAGGGATCTTTACTTTTGCTTAATTAATTAATTAACTGGAGATACCAGCTTCTGTTCCACTTTCATTGTCACATCTTCTTGGCCAGATCATCCTTGTGAAGAGAAGCCACCTACTATCTTGAAATGTCCCAGCCTTTCCGTGGACAGCCAATTACTTTACCATGTTCTCTTGCCGTTCCCGTTCAATCTAAAGGCACAGTTCCCAATGAAAGTGATCGCTGAAAACTAGGTTACTGTTCTTCTTCCGTTCTATTCAGTTTATAGCAATCGAGATGTTTTACTAGTCGAGAATTCGTAACATCGCATTCAAATTAAACAAACGGCTTTCTTTGACCAAACTGGCAAGGTTAAATAGCGAACAAAAAAGAGGGCATTGTAGCTAAAGCAGACGAATCTTTTCCAAGCCCTGAAATTTAGAGAGAATGTATATACAGTTTCGTCCTTTTCAGGGCGAAATCTTTTTGTTATTTAAAGCCCCACCCTGGCTTTTGCCAGGGGCCGCAATATAGGCAGGCCATAAATATGGCCAATTGTCTGAACGCGGTTTCTGGGACCTCTCCACGGCGATCCTCATCCGCATGGTGGCACTTTGTGTCATCGGGTGTTTATCGCTTGTGTGGTGTCCTGGTGGGGTAGAAAGTCAGTCAGTCAGTCCAAGCCCTGAAGTTGAATAAGTAAGTTTTTTTTTAAGAATCGACGTCACAGCACTTGGAGCATTCCCATAACCTCTCCCTCATCATCTTCAGCAATCAGGGCAGAGTTCCCAGTACTATAGTCCGTTTCCTAATTCGCGTCCAAGTCATTATCCTTCGCCTCAGAACAGGGTACAATCGACTTCGCTGCCACATGTACAACAAATTTAAGATTGGCCAATCAGCCATGTGTACCTGTGGACTGGCACCTGAGACAACAGATCACATCCTCCAAAACTGTCCCAGATTCAACTCTTCCAGGCAAAACTTCTGGCCAAAAGAGACACTTGTGGAAGTCAAACTTTACGGGCCGCTTAGTGAATTACAAAAGACAGTGAAATTCATACTAGAGACAACATTGCAGATGTAGATAATTTATTTCATGCGAACGAAAGAAGAAGAGAAGATAATTCGCGCCGTTCTGTTTTCGATGATGACTCAGTAATTACTTATCCCGAAAAGACGATTAGCATGAGTTCCTATCTTCATCTCGACGTGAATGTTTTATACATAAACTAGATTTAATTGCCCTGCTTCGTCTGGTATATTGAAAAAAAGTATTATTTTCTCGTCCTCTATCTCATCTTGGACTCCACCGCTACCCTAAATGTAGGTCTAGTTGAAATGAATGTCTAACTAAACCCCCATATTTAATATCCCGTCTTCTACTTCATATTTGCCTCCACCGCTGTCGTATCTTTAGTCATTGCCTCAAAGTGCAGTCGAGACATTTCCTGTAATAACGGGTCACTACGCCCCCAAAAAACTCCTTTTTTATTAACAGAGTTAGAGCAATTATTTTATTATGGTCATTTGAAGGGATACATGTTATTACCCT
This sequence comes from Candidula unifasciata, assembly GCA_905116865.2. Taxonomy (NCBI): domain Eukaryota; kingdom Metazoa; phylum Mollusca; class Gastropoda; order Stylommatophora; family Geomitridae; genus Candidula; species Candidula unifasciata. Next base: position 316,217 of record CAJHNH020003668.1, read on the forward strand.
TGTATACTTTAAGTGTGAAAAAATCATAGTTGTCATGACAATAGCCGCCATCTTGGGGGGGGGGGAAGGGGATGGATAAACAACATGTACTGAGAATCGTTAATTTTCAAAAACAAACATATATAATAAACAATTAATGATAGATTCATGACCTTTTATCATATTTAGAAAAACAGGCGTAGTGTATTTACTTTAAACATGTTTTTACATATTTTTCGTTGAATTTTAAAGTGTAGGTTTAATGAAAAAGTCAAAAAAAATCTTGCATCATAAGACAGTAATCAAATTTTAAAAAGCAAGAACTTTCTAAAATCTATTTTCAAAAATACCAGTTCCTATAATATTGTTTAAGGAGTATCCATACTAAATTTCATGTGTTTAGTCTTTATATTAGCTGAGATTTGAGGATTTCACACACACAACAAAAACAGAAATATAGAGATGTGAGAAAACTGACTTGCACTTTTTTAATCTTTAAAAAGTGCATGGGTTGGTGATTTTAGTATTAACTTTTCAAAGCTAAATTGTTTGCAAATTACATAAATTTTGTGTGTAATCTTTTCTACCAATGCCAAACTTTACAAAAACTAACACTTTGAAAAAGTGATATTTTTGTCATAAATTGGAAAAAAGCCGTGTAGTGACCCCATAATAATAATAATAATACTAGTATAGCAATTTGGAAAACAGACAAGTGTATTGTTTCAGACACATATAGATATGTGGTTTTAAGGAAGATAACAGCGAAACATAATTTTTTTTTAAATTACATTTTCAAAGGAAGTTATAAGGGGAAAATATTCAAAGGGATAGAACGCCAGCGAAGGTTTACTTTTACTGATTGTCGCAATAAATAGAGAAATGCACAATAAACTGGGACACCAGTGTGACTGTTAAATTAAACTTGTAGTCAGTGTGGCAAATGAAAATTTAAGCCGTGTATTGGTCACGGTTTGGAAGGAGTTAACACTTCATTTATAATAACCACACGAAATACAGAAAGGGTTTGTGATTTATAGTATAGATATATATAGACTGCCCGGTTTTGGGTAACAAACCCGATTTTATGGTATGTGTGAAGTGGATAACCGAAAAATGGTAGAAGTTAGAGGTGTTTCTGCAATTGTTTATTGTGGGCGCCGAAAGTCCCTGCACCTCGTAGTTTTCTTAATGTACTTTTGGATGTATAAAAGCCATGATTCTGTTTAAGTTTTAATTGCTTCAGAGTTAATCATTATTTATCGTCCAACATTATGTGTATTGCTCGTTCGAAAACTTCTTTGTCAAAGCTATACATTTTCTTATTCCTTCCTCACTCAACATTGGTATATGTAGAATGAACTCTCTCTCTCTCTCTCTCTCTCTCTCTCTCTCTCTCTCTCTCTCTCTCTCTCTCTCTCTCTCTCTCTCTCTCTCTCTCTCTCTCTCTTCTATTCCATCTTGGGAATGTCCAGTTGATAATAGTTAGGGCATGCTTTGTTCCTTTCTTTGGGTTTTTAATAAAATGACTCCCAGACTCGCAAAACAATCAGAATGTTCTCTAGTGGATCCCGGCTCACTGCGGCATACCTAGAAATAAGTTAGCAGACTTGCTAAATATGTAACAAATGAGAAACAACACACCCATGCACTGTCGTTACCAAAAATGAGAACACTTATCAAGGGAAAATACAAGGATTTGTGAAGAGAACAAACTAACAGTAAACATCCACAAGACCTCATCAGCAGACTCAACGGAAAGCAACATACAACAATTTTACATCTACGAACAGGACACTGCAGGCTCAACTACCACATGCATAAAATAAAGATTGTACAGTCCTTACAGTGTGCCTGTCAAACAGGACCACAAACACCTGAGCACATTCTGCAGACCTGCCAACTCTAATTGCAACTTCGAAAAGACACCTGGCCTCAAGACCGAAGTGTGCAGAGCAATTTGTTGGGAACCACGAATGACCTGCTACTCATATGCGAGTTCATAGAGGCAACCCACCTGATGGTCTCATCTGAGCAAACGAAACCGAACGCAAAGAAAAAGAAGAAATAAAATGATTCAGACCACCGCGTTTAGATTGAAACTAGAAGTATTTATATAACTGCATTGTTATATTTTGGAGTGTAACGAATTTAACTTTTAACGCTACTCTGATAACACAAGAACTACCAGCACAACTTACACCTTTGCAACTCGTGACGAAACTTAGCAGCACGTGGATTTTACAGTGCGTGTCGACACTTTATACGGTGGCTTCCAGTACGAACGGGCCCGATATTTAAAAACAAAGACAATGGATCACAGATGTTTCCAGCCTTAAATAAGTAAAAGGTAAAGTCCTGGAAAGTAAAGACGGCTGGCGGGAAGTTGACTAGATGTATATCACACATCGAGTGTTGATTGGTCTATAAAATGTGTGTCTAGCCCTATATGCCCCCTTCGCATGAAAGTGTGAGACTTCACCTTTTACTTTTGGGTTTAGTGTAAATCGTAGCATTAAATACAAAAGCAAAGACAATCTAATTAGACATATATAGATAATATCTAATTATCTATAGGAAAGAAGGCAGCAGTTCATAAACTTTAATACCAAACATTTATTTCTTCTTCTTCGCGTTTATCGGCTGTAAATCTGGCGGAAAGTTCTAGTTGTTCGTCCACTTCTGGACTCTAGTCCTGTTCCAGAAACTGATTGTTGCGTGCACATCTGTTTTACAGGTCTGACTTATTTGCAAGCAGACTGTTGGTTCCTTGGCTCTCAGGCAGGTGTGCTCCGACTTCAAAGGAAGCGCCCAATTAGTTGACTCTCACGACATGCTTTTGGGCAGACAGTGGGTCTATTCTTGTTTTTCCCCCACATATACCAGGCATCCAAGAGTGACCTATTGAAAAGATATAACAAGTGCACTACACTTTATTAGTCAATGATGTAGGTAGGTATTTAAGTTGCACAACACCAGGACATCACAAGCGATAAACACCCGGTGACACAAAGTGCGACCATGAGGTCCCAGAAACTCCGTTCAGAACTTAGGCCATATATATGGCCCGGATATGTTTAGGGCTCCCGACGAGAAAATCGCCAAATAATACCAGACCTCAGCAGTATAGCCATCAGTACCTGCCCAAGTCAATCGACCGCCGGTCCTTATTAGGATAGGCAATCTACTTTCACCGGAAACAACAAACAGCCAAGGAATACGACAATAAATCGATCCAACATCCAATCATCTTGAGCGCAGCACAGGGCCAGCCAGATTACAAAAACAACAGCAAGAGCGGAAACCACAACAAACAGAAAGTGACAACATTAAACACAATCCAGAATCAAATAAGATCGCGACCAGAAAACGTCACCACAAATATAGCTGAAAGGAAAGTGAGCAGAAATGTGAACGGACCTAGCTGAAAGTGGTCAAAGAAAGAGAATTAGAATTAGAATTAGGGCTCCCGGAAAAAGCTATGTTGGGGCTTAAAAAAAAACTAAAAATTGCATCCCACAAGGGGACGACGAGATATATCTGTCAAATGGAGTCTATAGGTTAAATTAAAACATTGACAGTTCTAACATTTGATGATCTGGGAATTTAGCTGTATATAAAGTGAAATTTTCAACGTGGCCATTTGAAAAAACGAAATACCTAGTGACCCATGGTGCGGTCTGTCATGTCGATAATATAAGGCACACGCCATACAGATAGTAAAATATTTGTTTTTCTAAAGTCAGGAAACTATCGAACAGAAGTAATGGGAAGACACTTGTATACTCAAATAAAGAAATGAATT
>CAJHNH020003668.1:325000-355000 GCA_905116865.2 Candidula unifasciata
TCATAGATGTGGATTTTAAACGTTTCAGAAATTGGCTTCCAAAATAAATGCTCCCATGAAGGCTCGAGTGGACAACAGCTGTCCACAAAAGTCGGGTGTGACGGCCGAAAGGGGCATGTTTCAAGATATACTTTAAGCATGTACAGTGTAATTAGGCCCTTGGACGTACAAAGAAGGAGATAAAGGCTCGAGCGACGCTTTCGAAAGTACTAAAGTTTGGCCATGGCTCGAGGCAGATTGCAAGTTTTCCTAAAAACTACGGGAAAGAACGCACATAATTTATTGATAAAAAATATGGAGGTACTATCAGGCGTAAGAGAGTATACAACAGCTGATCCAGAGGAAGATCATCAGAGACAATGCTGGAAAGGTTGGCAGAATGCTATTTAATATCATTATATGATTCCAGCTCCAAACTGTATGAACTATTATTATTATTATTATTGTTATTAATATTACTATTAGTAGCATTAGTAGTAGTAGCAGCAGCAGTAGTAGTAGTAGTCATAGTAGTTGCAGTAGTTGTAGTAGTATTAGTAGTCATTGTAGTAGTAGTGGTCGTTACCTTCGTCGTGGTCGTTGTGGTCGTCGTCGTCGTCGTCGTCGTCGTCGTAGTAGTAGAAGTAGTAGTAGTAGTAGTAGTAGTAGTAGTAGTAGTAGTAGTAGTAGTAGTAGTAGTAGTAGTAGTAGTAGTAGTAGTAGTAGTAGTAGTAGTAGTAGTAGTAGTAGTAGTAATAGTAGTAGTAGAGGAAGAAGAAGAAGAAGAGGAAAAGAAGAAGAAGAAGAAGAGAAGAAGAAGAAGAAGAAGAAGAAGAAGAAGAAGAAGAAGAAGAAGAAGAAGAAGAAGAAGAAAAGAACAAGAACAAGAACAAGAACAAGAAGAACAAGAAGAAGAAGAACAAGAAGAAGAAGAACAAGAAGAAGAAGAACAAGAAGAAGAAGAAGAAAGAAGAAGAAGAAGAAGAAGAAAGAAGAAGAAGAAGAAGAAGAAGAAGAAGAAGAAGAAGAAGAAGAAGAAGAAGAAGAAGAAAAGAAGAAGAAGAAGAAAGAAGAAGAAGAAAAACAAGAAGAAGAAGAGAAGAAGAAGAAGAAGAGAAGAAGAAAGAAGAAGAAGAAGAAGAAGAAGAAGAGAAGAAGAAGAAGAAGAAGAAGAAGAAGAAGAAGAAGAAGAAGAAGAAGAAGAAGAGAGAAGAAGAAGAAGAAGAAAGAAGAAGAAGAAGAAGAAGAAGAAGAAGAAGAAGAAAAGAAGAAGAAAGAAGAGAAGAAGAAGAAGAAGAGAAAGAAGAAGAAGAAGAAGAAGAAGAAGAAGAAGAAGAAGAAGAAGAAGAAGAAGAAGAAGAAGAAGAAGAAGAAGAAGAAGAAGAAGAAGAAGAAGAAGAAGAAGAAGAAGAAGAAGAAGAAGAAGAAGAAGAAGAAGAAACAAGAATAAGAACAAGAAGAAAGAAGAGGACGACGACGATAACAACAAAGTGGGATAAAGCGGAGAATAAGAAAGATGTGAAAGGTTGGATGAACACTGTTTTAAAGGACGATTGAAGACTAATGCCATGACGGAGTGTAACAGAGCGAAATATGATGTACATGAGAGCAAGGATCATGGGAGGTGACGAAATCGATGCTAGAGACGATTGGAGGAGGGCTAGATATGCAGTCAGATCTGACCCTAGATCTGTACCTCTAGCTTCCTTTTTTTTTTTTTTTTACTGCTTGGCTGCTCTGTTAGATACGATAGAACCTCGGTTCGCCAAATGAAGTCTTACTTAAAAGTTGTTTGGAAACAAGAGTTGTTGGTTAACCGTTCAATGGATTCATTCGTGTTGTGTGTGTGTGTGTGTGTGTGTGTGTGTGTGTGTGTGTGTGTGTGTGTGTGTTTTAGATGATTGTTCGCATTTGTCAAAACTGTTATAATAATACTTCATTTTTTCAATCGTTTAGATAAAGAAAGCATTTAAAATGTATTCAACGTTACTTTAAAAACAAATGATAAATAAATATATAAAATACAGGAAAATGCAGTCTATTTTTACATGAACGGTTTGTACAGGAAGATTAAACTGAAACAAATTTGTGAAGCAAAGTCTCTTTGAATATCAAACGCTTGTGATCTCTAAATAGTTACTTCTAAAGTGCCTGCCAGACCCTTTGTCAAACTGACAGAGTCACTCTCGGCCTGTCCGCTTGCATGTTTGCGGGTCATTATTAACTGAAGGTTAAACCCAAAATTCATGACTGCTGGAATCGATCCCGAGCCATTTTAAATATTGTCATCAACAACCGCCATTGCTCTGCCCCACTTTCATGGGATGTGATTGATATAAACTCCCGAAAAATCTTGTTGTCTGTTGTTCTCTTAATCTTATTCCGGACAGCTTGAGACAGTCTCCCTTGGGACATTAATAATGCCGTCCCCTTGTGGTATGTAATTTTGTGTGTGTGTTATTCTGAAGCCCTGTCTCAGCTTTTGCCGGGGGTTCTAAATATAGACGGGCCATAAATAGGGCCTAACGGCTGAACGGGGGTTTCTGAGACCTCTCCATGGTTGATCCTCATCCGCATGGTGGCATTTTGTGTCACCTGGTGTTTATCACTTGTGTGATATCCTGGTAGGGTACAACTACCTGCCTACCTTGGGACAGATTTTATGTTTCCACTTGTTCCTTCTTCTTCTCATTCTTGTTCACCAGCTGTAAACTCTGGCCGTAAGTTTTGGTTGTTTATGCACTTCTAGACTTTTAATCTTATTTTAAAACTTGAGCTTAGAGTGCATATCCGTTTTTTTTTTTTTTTTTTGGTAAGCAGACTGTTGGTTCCTGGCCTGTCAAGCAGATGTACTCAAACTTGGAAGAAAACAGCCCTGATTAGTCAACGGTTACTGCAGGCTCGATCGTTCGAGTGACACTCGTGTTTGCATGATGAGGTTTTCATCTCCTGCTTAGCGTACTTTCCCTCCTGGATGGTGCTTGAGAATAAATGGGTAACTTTGAAGATTGTAATGGTCTCTAAGACCTTTACCGACACCGCCCATACAGGTCTCCTTAATAGAGTAGCATTAGTTAAACAATGCACCCCCCCCCCCCATAATATTTTCTGGGATGATGGTCCAAGGAGATTAGGCCTTGTTCATGTGCTTAATAATAATAATGTATTGACAAGCAACCAAAAAAAAATGTTTTTGAGTTTATTTTACGTTTTTATGCCACATAAAGAGAGTGACTTGCCTTGCAATTCACGTCTCGTCGGATCACTGGACATATCCTGAGTTGCAGCGGTGTTATGACGTGGTTTAGTTTAGCGTTTACTTGTTGTATATAATTTTCGTAGTATGTTGTGTTGTCGTGAGTCTATTTCAGGCGCCTCAGGTGCCTGTGTACAAGTAAAAAGTCTACTGCTGGGGGCAGTGCCTCAGACGCGCGATTCTTGAGTATCGAAACTGAAATATTTTTTTTTAATTTCTACGTTCGTTGGCAGTGGCTTACCGCCGAGAGAAAGAAATCACTTACAAGGAACGTAGGAATAAAAAAAATATCGCTGTTTGATACTCCCGAACCGTCGCGCAGGTAGCAAAACGTGAAAATAATCACGCAAGCGAGCGGCGAGAAGACTAGAAATATCTTTACATTTAAAGCCTTGAAAGTAAGGAAAACAAGACACACCTGCAACGTAGCAGACGTTTTGCGACCCGACGAGGCATGAATGGCAAGGGAAGCCACTCTCTTTCTGGGTCGGAAAACGTAAAATGAACCTGTTTTTGAAATAATACATAAAACGTAGAGGGTAGATTAGCCATCTGACAAATCGGGAAAATGCGGGGGCGCCAAAGACTTGGGTGGGGTTAGGGGCTGACGGTGCTTAGCCCACAAGAGTCGGTACCTCTGGGTGGCGTTATGATGAAAAAGTGATGCGACGCCACACACACAAAACGTGTAAACCCCAGCTACCGCATCTATCAAAGTAATATAGCTACAGTTTTCGTTGTTCCATTATAAACTCTTTCAGTCCCAAGGAACGCATCTAACGTTCATAGGTTCATATCTAGAAGCCCAGTGAACGCATCCTACGTTTTTAAATTCCTATCCAGAAAATAAAATAAATAAGTAAAAAATCGCTGCTTTTTTGTTTTTGTTTTTGTTTTATCATCCAGTTCTTCATTCTTAACGCTACACACATTTCTGTCTCTACCTCCGCAAGAGTTCTGGGGATATTTAAAAACTGCACCCGCGTCTGATTTATTTGTCGATGGCTGCTGCACAGAGTCGCCATTCATCTTTTCAACAAAAACAGCAGCGTCAGAATCGAGGGCATGTCAGCAATAGGACTTTATCAACCTAATCTGTTATCCTCTCCACGAAATAAGAATGATTGATAAGATTGTGGCGGTAGACTTAAATGCGCCAAGGGGACAGTTATCGTTGGGGACAGTTGTTGGGAGCAAGTGTTATGTCATTCAGGCGCGTAGTTACAACAAAAAAGGGCGGGGATAGAGGGAAAATAGGGTGGGGGAGGGGGGGGGTGTCAGCCCGCTCAAAATATCCTAAGTTTTGGGTGGGGTGGGGACACTCAAAGAGGCTGAGCCTTGTTGGAGTCCACAAGGCACAGTCGTCTACCGGCAAGCCAATAGGCAACCCAGTCGCCGATGAATATGGGTCTATCTTACCCCCCCCCCTCCCCCACAAGGGGCTCTAGAACCTACATGGATGCGGATTCGAATCCAAGAGCATCGGGTTGGCAGACGAATGTTTGGTCACTGAGCGACCGGCTTCTGTAGGTGATGTAAATGTAACATCATACAGGGTTGAATGGGGCATCTAGGATTTGTTGTGTCGGACTGATATCCAGAATGCAACAATCAGCAAGCAGCACCCACCATGGGATGAACAACCGTCATTTATGCATCATCACGGCTGCTTCCACATATACCCATTCAAGAATAACTACTACTACAATCACCACCACCCCAAACACCACCACCACCACAGCTGCTTCCACATATACCCATTCAAGAATAACTACTACTACAACCACCACCACCCCCACCACCACCACCACAGCTGCTTCCACATATACCCATTCAAGAATAACTACTACTACAACTACCACCACCCCCACCACCACCACCACAGCTGCTTCCACATATACCCATTCAAGAATAACTACTACTACAACCACCACCACCCCCACCACCACCACCACAGCTGCTTCCACATATACCCATTCAAGAATAACTACTACTACAACCACCACCACCCCCACCACCACCACCACAGCTGCTTCCACATATACCCATTCAAGAATAACAACTACCACAACCACCACCACCCCTACCACCACTAACAACAACAACAACAGATAATTGTGTAGGGTTGTGTAGCAGTGAATCTCAGACGAGAAATCACACCGTGCTGATTGTTTGATCAATGCTAATTATGACAGGGACTGCGGCTGTGTGTGTATACTGTAGATATCTGTCTGTTTTACCACGTAAAGTTGACTGAGGGGCAGACGGCGGAGAGTGTTGCTGGAGAGAGACGGAAGGAGGAAATGAGATAGTGAGATGATAGAAAAGAAGAAAAGGAAAGGAAAGATTAGGTAAGAGAAAGTGTGTATCTGTGGGAGGGAGGGGGAGTAAGCAGAGTACGAGCGGGAGACGTCATGGAAGAAAGACAAACAAATAGAGAGACGGTAAGAGGAAGAGAGATAAGCAACCTTAGTTCGAGAGGGATGAGTTAGAAAAGAAGAACAGAGAGAGAGGGAGAGAGAGAGAGAGAGAGAGAGAGAGAGAGAGAGAGAGAGAGAGAGAGAAATAGAGAGAGAGAGAGAATGAAAGGCAACGTAGAGTTTTAAAGACATGAACACTTGATTCCGTCACCCAGCGTGGCACATAGGCGCACACGTCTAGCCTGGCAACACCCATACTAGAACCTACATTCACACACGTCAACGGAGTTGCCTGATCTGTTAAAAAAAAAAAAATTAATGTGTCCTTTACGGGATGTTGCTGTACCAACCCCAACATTTGTTAGCTGTTTTGGTTTTACTTGGCAATTTTACGTTCAGTAGTTTGCCATTGCTGACTAAACAGTCGGCTCTTAATACTGTGTATAATGTGTATGTGTGCGTATATGTATGTAGGTGCATGTATGTATTATGTATGTCTGTATGTATGAGAATGTATGAATGTAAATGTGTAAGTATGTGATTGAATCTGTGTGTGTATATTTATGTATAATGTGGGTGTATGCAGGTATATGTAGCTGTGTAGGTATGTGGGTGTTTGTGTATTTATAAAAGCATGCAAGTGTGCATGTGTGTGTGATTGTGTGTGTATGCATGTGGATATATGAAAGTATAGTTAGGTATGTATGTATGTGTGTAAAGATGTGAGTGTAGGTATAAATGTGTGGATATATGTATGCATGTGTGTGGGTGTATGTATTCATGTAAGTGTAAATGTGTGGTTTTGGGCATATGTTGGTGTCTGTACATGTAATGGTATATGTGTGTATGCATGGGTACATGTATAGATGTATATATATGGAATGCGTGTGTGCATGTATATCCATAAATGTACGTGTGTGTGTTTTGTTTGTGCAATTATTTCTGTGTATGTGTATGCTTGTATATTTATGTAGATGCAGGTGTGTATGTATCGCGTATATGAGTTCACCTGTATGTAAATGTAGATGTATGTATACGTGTGTGTGAGTGTGTATGATGGCGTACACACGATGTGTGTATGCATTATATATTTCTTTTTAAATCCATAACATGCATTATTGATAACATCTGAAAATGAGTTCTTCTCTCCTCCTCCTCTTCTCTTCTTCTTCTTCTTCTTCTTCTTCTTCTTCTTCTTCTTCTTCTTCTTCTTCTTCTTCTTCTTCTTCTTCTTCTTCTTCTTCTTCTTCTTCTTCTTCTTCTTCTTCTTCTTCTTCTTCTTCTTCTTCTTCTTCTGCTTTAACAATTATTAAAACCATTAGCACGTGCATAGTGGTTTACAGCTAGGCAGCAATATTTACGCCCTTCATACCAGCAATCCGATTTCAGAAAACTCCTACTTTGTTGTCTTTTAAGATACGCTTTTGAGGAGCCATAGTCTAGTCTGTTCCCACCCTCACCCACCCAAAATACATAGAATTTTAAGTCAAGTCTATCCTCTTGAATTTAAGTTGTGTAACTTGATAGTCCAGACCGTTACTTGTGGGGTAAAGTGGACAGGTCACGACCTCGTCACTTTTCTTTCCGCAAAATTCCCAGACAGTCCTGGAAAATGTCTGGTACCAATGTGTACGATATTGCGTCTACTCCATATCCGTACTGATGGGGAGAAAAAATCCTGTCATTTTTTACAGTCTGAACTGGGACCAGACAAATGCACTACGAGTGAGTCAAGAGAGGATGGACCGTCTAGGTTTTCACGAGCATTCAGAAACCGGTTCCGGGTCCCCAAAAAAAAGAAGATATATAGCAGTCTCTTCCTACTGTGTATGTCGAGCACATAGACATAGAGAAAGGAACACGAATATGTTGGAACGATGTGCAAGGATGTCGATAAGGACAAGCAGCAAATAACTACCCACCATCATTAACGTGTAGCAGGTCCTTTGCAGAACGTCGCTCTGATCACGGTGTGCCTGAAAGAAACTCGGTCTCTCGCGTTGTCCCGCCTCGTGTACTTTCATATTCAACGAGTCACTTATATCCTAGAAACAGAACCTTATATCTCCCTCGACACCCACAGCGGTAAAAGAGGAAGTGAAGAAGAAGAAGAAGAAGACTTATTTCCTTTGCCCGTCTTCATGTTGGTCAGCACCTGTCCCTCCTTCCAGGCACCATGCCTTCTGCTATTATTTTATTTGTCACTCCACCATTTCCTGGTTGTACTGCAATGAGTATAAAGGTTGACTCGTTTATTTATCGACCAGTCAGTGCTCTGTGGGTGATGTAGTTAACATAGGGCCGACCATCTTTACTTTCCAGTTTTTTCACAGGTCTACAAATACAGGGGCGACTGCAATCAAGCTAATAAAAAGAAAAAAATATACTGAATTGTAACCAAGAAGCTTAACTACTTCCGGCAAAATATCGAGAACAGACTTGGCAGAACGTTTAGCTTCCAAGGTGACAGCGCTTTGCTAAGGCAGTTTCCACACATGGATGGATGTCTACGACTTCGCTGCCTAAGCTGCATAGTAAGGTGCTTGGTGCAGTACAGTGAGTTGTTTTTTTAATATGGAATGCCCTGCATTTGTGCAGCGGTTGTGTCGTGGCCGTTTGCCGGTTTAAATTTGAGTTGGCGAACTACCTTATGTTATACATTTGCGTGTGTATGGCCAACCTTTTGTGACCGACTACTTCCATCAACGACATCCTCCATTTCTGGTGGCGACTATAGCGCTTTGGCACCTCTAGCAACTATATGATGCATTTATTGCCTGTCCATATTTCTAGACTCTGCCGGGACTAATTGTTTGTTAACCTGGTTTTTAATTAAATTGGAAAGTGGCGGCTATTTCATTGGATGCTCACTGGCTTCTGAGCTTCTACAGTGTGATCTGACTGTAGTGAAGTTGAAACCTTGACTACGACAAGAAGCTTAAGGTAGTTGGAAAGGACAACACACACGCGCGCGCGAGCACACACACTTACACACACACACACACACACACACACACACACACACCCACACACAACCAACGTTTCGACAGGAGCCTTTGTCGACAAAGGCCGCAACAAGCATGGGAACTGCATCCTGCATTTTCAGGCTGTATGTGCAGGCGCTAGTCTGGGAATTGTCACACCACAAGGGTATCCTAGTCTGGAATTGTCCCACAAGGGTATCCTAGTCTGGGAATTGTCCCACAAGGGTATCCTAGTCTGGGAATTGTCACACAGGGGTATCCTAGTCTGAGGATTGTTCCACAAGGGTATCCTAGTCTGGGAATTGTCCCACAAGGGTATCCTAGTCTGGGAATTGTCCCACAAGGGTCCTAGTCTGGGAATTGTCCCACAAGGGTCCTAGTCTGGGAATTGTCACACAGGGGTATCCTAGTCTGAGGATTGTTCCACAAGGGTATCCTAGTCTGGGAATTGTCCCACAAGGGTATCCTAGTCTGGGAATTGTCCCACAAGGGTATCCTAGTCTGGGAATTGTCCCACAAGGGTATCCTAGTCTGGGAATTGTCCCACAAGGCTATTGTTGTGTGCTATCTGAGTTACACACTAATCAGCACACTACCAAGTGTCCAGAAGGTACAACTTTCGCTCCCTCTCACTAGAAGCAGGACTCGACGACAGTAGTTCCATCACATAGCATATTTATTCGACAGAGCACACGAGGGTATACATAAGCCCTCATATCAACAAAACTGCAGAGACGTAGACATTGATCCCAATTGACATTCGCACATAGTCCATTTAGCCCTCACTCGCTCTCTCTCAACTTGTAGCGACCTCTCCCTGACCACTACAGCTCCAAAGGAATAAATCGTCCTACAACTCTGGGCACGCCGTACCGCTGAATAGGACGAATTCTCCTATCCACTGGACCTTAATATTGTTTCAGCAGACAACCACGGCTGACTGGATACAGACTTCCCTTGCCGTTCTCCATAAGCACACAGCACGTCAGCCTGACGAAGGACTACGATGACCGACAGGACTTCTAACACAAGTCCCCTCTAGCTAGCACACAGCTCTCGTCGGCATCACCCCCTGTTCTGTTTCCGTAGTGATCCTACCTCTCCTAGCGTCGTCACCCAAAACAGGTACTATTGGAGCATCCCGTCCATTTGGACTTACTTCGCCAGCGGGACTATACCTTCGACCAGTACCGCAACCTCAACCCTTACTCAGACCTTGATGCCTGATAGTTGTACGGTACTTTTGTCTGTTATACTCGAGAGAGATAATCACTGACCCTAACTTGGTCTCTCTCCCCCCCTCTCTCTCTCTCTCTCTTTCTCTCTCGCTCTGACTCTCGGACTCTGACTCTCTGACTCTGACTGACTCGCAGCACTCTCGTGCTGGGTGTGTACTATACCCGCACTTTCCCAGTGCTTTAGCGATGTGGCTACAGCTCACTGACTCAGATTGTCTACGCAGCCCCAATTTATCCCTGTCGAACTCGTAAGTTACAAGAGAGGCACGCTCGTGTGGGTGTTCTCGGGAAACATGCTCATGTGGGTGTTTTCGAGACTCACGTTCAAGGGAGCGTTCTCGAGGATCACACTTATGTGAGTGGCTGATGTTACATGAGAATCACGCTGTCAGGTAATACACCCTTTCTCTGTGGGTCCCGTTATCCATGCTTGTCAACCTCCACACAGTAAACCCACGCGTCTAGTTTCTCGTGCGTGCACGCCTTGTGCATGATAATACATTTTCACTGGTCAACACTCTCTCCCCCTCAATACTCGGCCAATGTTGACATTAATTCCCCGTGAACTCACATAAAATTCTAACATACCACTCTGTCCCTTCACACCCTGTGACACTCTCCCAAATCAGCACGCAACAGGTATCCTAGTGTGTGTATTGTCCCACAAGGGTTTACTAGTCTGGGAATTAACACTTCGAGTGAAGTTCTTAATCTATACACGCAAGCGATTCTAATTTTCCAGTCTCTAATTTGTTTTTCCTCCAGTATTAAAGTTTCTATTTTATCAATCTATCTAAAACAGTTCGTTTTATATTACTATCGCAGAGAACTTTATTTTCTGTTTTAATGTGTCTATCTGGGCAACAACTGTTAATTTGTTTACTTTCTGTAGTTATGGTAAGAGAAAGTGTGAATTTGTTTAGTGGCTGCATGTATGACAAGAAAAAGTGTGAATTTTCTGTCTGTAGGTATGGGAAGAGAAAGTGTGAATTTGTTTAATGGCTGTTGATGTAGGAGTAAATGAATTATATGGAACTAAAATATGAGAGAAAAGTGTCAACATCATCTGCAAGTGCCTTGGCGACTGGCGTGGTCGATCCAGCCCTGGGACAACTTACGATTCTCGCCTGCTAACAGGCAGATATCATTTCATGTCAAGAACTTTTACAGCTGTTAAGAATCTTTTCCTGTTGCCTTCCTATGTCTCTCTCTCTCCCTAAATCTTACTAGTTATCGCAACATCTTTCAAATTCTTTTTTTTTTCCCCCATAGCATTGCCACACAACAAATGATGACTGGAGTATAATTTAGGACAGAAGATGCAAAACATTATAATATTAATTTTGCATCTTGGATTTTAAGGTAATTGATAATTTATCACCGAAAGAGTGTAGAGTCTTGGTGTTTAGTTTAAATTAAGTAAATTCCTTCATCTTCTTCTCTCACCCTCGCCCCCTTTTCTATTCTCCCCTTCTCATTTTCCTCATCATCATTTAAATCATCAGTATTATCGTCTACTATCTCTTCCTTGTTCATTGGTGTGTCATATTGATAGAGTGGTAAAGAAGCACTGACCTGATCAATGATTCTGGTGATCTTGTGAGATAGCGTTACACACCAACTACACAAATAGGCGGAGCACATGATAATGATGATGGTGATTCTTGAAATTCTTGAAATAATAAGTTCCCAGTATTTTATGGAGTGGATTCCTGAACCTTACCAGCGGGTTGCTATGTGTGTTTGTGTGTGTGTGTGTGTGTGTGTGTGTGTGTGTGTGAGAGAGAGAGAGAGAGAGAGAGAGAGAGAGAGAGAGAGAGAGAGAGAGAGAGGCGAAGTACGCAAGTGAAGTCGATTAGACTTCCTGCAGCCTTTTATAAGCGGGAGCACTTACGTTTATGGTATCTCCCCTAAATGCTCATATGGGGTCCTTTATTCTCTAGCGGGACATAAGCCTCAATAAACTGGGTATCTCATCCCATACAAATTGTAGCTTTGTCATTAAAAAAAATTAAACAGACAAATCCTTCACAAATCCTGAACACATCGTAAGGAAATCATATACACATCATAAACAAACTATAAACAACTTGTTTTGTAAGTTTGTTGAATGCCCCGTGTCTCAGGCATCATCATCATCCTCATCCCGCTGTTGTACCATTCAGGCGTCACATGGGGCTCTCAGGTTTTCGTTTCTCTCTATCCCCTGCAACTTTTTGACTTCTTTCTGAATCAGGAATTTTTTTACATGGTAGGTGAGAGCTGGCCTCACCTTCAACCCTCATCCTTTGTCATCCGGATGTGGGACCGACATTTAGGAAGATCTGTCTCATTGGGAGATGAAAACTAGAGAAGCAGATCCAGCTGTTTATTCCTTAGATTTAGGATTTCAAGACCATCCTCTAAATATCAGACTTGCCTAATTATAATCTGGCTAATTATTTGCAGAACGGGGAATAATTATGCAATAAATTAGTTAGAAATTACACTCTTTGCATTTAGCCAAACCCGCATTTCAAAACAATGTTTTCCCTTGTGAATTAAAAAAATACGTGCACAAACAATACATTGCACAATTTTTTGCCTGCTATATTTCGCTGTGTATCGTCAGGTGCGTTACTACAGAGTATAATCAACATAAAGTGAAGCACTAAGTTACATCCTTTTCGTGCTGAAACGCATAGACAACTTTGTCAAGTTGTGTACATCTATCCACCGGAAATTCAAAATCAAAACCATTCAGTGATTACCATGGTAACTTCAAATCGATCACGTGATTTTTCAGGCAGAGTATTATTGATACAGCCTCGACCACTTTTAGCAAACGTCTGTTGAGTGTGTGGTAAATCATCCCGATAGCAGAATCTTTATCAGCTACATGTCCAGAGTCAAGTGAATGACGACCTATCGCAGAATTATGTTCTCTCTTTTTGACTGATCATGATGCAGGATCTTCCCTAAGTTATGTGTGAAGCCCTTTCGGGATGTGTTCAGCCACTCTGTTTTTAATCTGTCTCTCCGTTGGATCGATGTAAATCAGCTAAAACTCCCACGTAAATTGATAAATACAATTGGATTTGGTGTACAGAGCTAATGGTTCTTGAAAATAGGGAGTAGAAATGGGAGTAGTCTTTTATCTCACCACTTGGACAGCAAAAAAAAAAAAAAAACACTGTTGACCGACGGCTGTTTTTAGTCGGTCCTGCAGACGTTGCAAGTGCCCAATGTCATGAAGAATAGGACCAATGTATCCTATCATCCAAAGAGGGGTTGAACGTGGGGCTAGCAACACCACACTATACCAGAATATATATATATATATATATATATATATATATATATATATATATATATATATATATATATATCGGCTACAGAAACAGAGACAAACATAAATCTAAATAATACTCATGGAGATCAGGGTGTCATAGACGTAAGTGTCAGGATAACTGTCAATGCTGAACTCAAGGCAACGCAAAGGACAAAACTGGAGATAGAGAGGACGGCTTAGGATCAAACTGAGTGGCGACAGCTTGCCTCTGCCTTAAGTGCCATAGGCGCGATGGGGATTGATTGCAGTCGTTACATGACATCGTCTCCTCGAAATATGAGCTGGACAAATGCTTGCAGTTTTGGAGCTGTGATTTCACTGTAAGCTGAATTAGGTGGGATGCTGTGGCGGTTGATGACTCCTTTGGGGTAGCTATTTAGATGTAAAGTTGCCCTAGTGGTTACAATTTCTGCTGTCAGTGTATCTTCGGTAAAAATCTTTCCGGCTCGGTTAAACAAGATTCTCCCTAGGTCACGTTCAAATTGAATAGGAACAAAACTGTGCAAGTTTAAGTACTGGTCAGTCTATGTATCTTTACTGCACACTGATCATTGTACAGTACCAACCTCTATATGTTAAGTTAACATATAAAGGAATAACATAGTATTTTTTTTTTCGTGGTATAAAGATAACGATATGTTTTTATGTGTCTTGTTCATGGTGGCTTGGAACGCAGCCGCTTGCCGTTTGTCAGCTGTTGGTATTAAAATGTCGTCCACGTTTCGGATGTAAAGGATCCGTTTATTGATATGCGTGGATCTGTTTTGTTTAAGATGTGAGATGAATAAAATCAGACAAGACTGGACCAAGGAAGATCGCCATCGCCACTTTATCAATTTGCCGGTAAGTTTTTTTCAAGAAATTAAAATATGGTTTTGGCTGTGCCAGAGCGTAACCCAGTGTCGACGCTGGAATATCCTATTTGAGTCTTTTATGCAAACAGTTATAGTCTCGATGGTTTCTTCTAACACCCCATTGGTAAACAAGGAGGATATGTCCATTGATACCATGTGTTTTTATCATAAATTCACGGTTTTGAGCGATTCAAAAGTATCTGTTACTGTTCTGTTTTCAAACGAGTTCTACGGGCTTTAGTGCTTGGACTAACCATTTAGCTAATCCATGTTAGCCCAAGTTGATCATGGAATCGATCGGCCTTAGATGTGTTCCAGCCCTATGCAATTTAGGCAGACCGTACAGCTGAAGAGTTTGTGAGCCATTTTAGTGAGCATTGTTTGTAGTTGCTTCACTGATAAGTTTATTGTTGAAAAGTGACTGAATTTCTTTGTTTATTTCTGGATTTAATAAAAACCTGGTAATGCCCAAGCCAGACAAAGGAATTGGTGTTGTGGTTATAAACAAATCAGACTACCAAGCCAAGATGGATGAAATGTTAATGGATCAGTACAAATTCCAACTAGACACCACAGAAAACAAATTTAGCGACTAAGAAATTGAAATAAAGAAAGAAACTTCTGTTTGTGCGTTCCTGAACCAAAGCATTGCTCGTGGGTCAAGCCAAAACTCTGTTTGGAAATTATGTTCGTGGACCGATTGAATCGTGACTAGAGGCGTTCGTAACCCGAGTTACCACCACCGTATAATGAACCATCTATTTATCAACAAACTATTTTACCTAAACATACTAGACAACTGGGCTGGATGGTTTCTAACATGCACTCCATGCAAATGGTACCATGTAATGTTAGGCAGGACGCAATGTGTGGGTCTGAGAAGGAGAATCAACGGCGTCTTACATTTAGTAAACAAATTAACTGAAGGGCATTTTCAGTTACTATGTAATGAGATTTAATAATTATATTGCTTCTGAAATCACGTGTATATTCGAACTCTGTGCTGGCTGCTTAACGTGGAAACGGAGCGCTTATGGGAATGCTTCAAGTTATGTGGTGTGGGTTCTTGAATCAGCTCAACTTCAAGAGAAGTGGAATTAAAGACATCGGTGAAACGGGTTTACGACTGGTTGACAGGTTCAAACAACATCTTTTGGACGTGAAGAACGGCGCCCTGAAACCAGTACCACTGCATTTCAATTTCCATGACCACCAAGGCATCCACGACATGGAGGTGACAGCCATTAAATCTAGCCACTCCAGCGACAGAGTTCGCAAGTCTTTTGAACATCGCTTTATTTACAGCATGGAAGCTCTGGCACCCAGTAGACTTAACTGCCAACACAGCTTCACCTAAACGTTAGGGGGCTGCACTGCCTACACAATTTCATCTTATCCTCGAGTGACGGCCCCTGGCATATCCCCGGGTATCCATTTTCAAGACCCCACGTGCCTCGCCTGACCATTGTCTTCGCTGACACGTGATTCGAAGATAATTGATATTGTGTATTTGTTTAGTATTGTCTATTGTTTGTATATGCTGAAAAAAAAAGGCTCTATAGTCGCAAAGTTCACATTTTGTTTGTGTTTGTTATACGGTGAAGCTCGCTGATCTACTTTTTGTTCTGTTTTATATCTTTCCACTAAACCTGAAAATAATTCCTTCTACCAGATTCATGCAACGTGGCAAGGGTAACTTCCGGTCGCTCCCAAAAACCTCATTAAATCCTGGTTGTCTTTGCTGTCACACTAAGAAACGAAGAAATATTGATCAGAATCGAGATTTTAAATATTACTTTTGTAAACGGGGATATAATGATGACATAAACATCGCAATACTCGGCTTTAGATTGTAACGATTAACACATTTTCATTATTATAATCACGTGAGGTGGCAAGTGAGGACCTGGCGGGAAATGGCAGGTCTCTGACGCTAATCCTACTATGTGACATGCGAGTCAAGCGTGGCTAAGCACCTCTACGCTGTCTGTGAGGTCACTATTGTTAGGAAAAAGTACTGTCCAACAGGTACGGAAAGTCATCCTTGCAATCGATAGTTTGCTAAAGAGTGAAAACAGAAATATCATTCGGTGAATATGGGGCTATACTAGACACGTTCTTTGGAAACAAAGGATTAGGGATGCAAGGACGCCCAAAAGAAACCTTAAAGAAAACGTTGATGAGAGAGGCCAAAGGTTTGGCTAGAGCCCATCCATGATATTGAACTAATTGTACATATTATAACGGAATATTGAAATAGATTGTGAGCTCTCTCTCTCTCTCTCTCTCTCTCTCTCTCTCTCTCTCTATATATATATATATATATATATATATATATATATATATATATATATATATATATATATATATATATATATACATATGCAATATATCCTTGTCATTGAGATTTAGAAAAAGAATTCTTGCTTGCTACAGACATTCAGTTTTAACATATGGCTGTGAATCCTGGTCAATGGGTAGGCAGGCCAAACAATTTCTAGAGGCCTCTGAGATGTGATTTTACAGAAGAATGCTTAGAATACCTTGGACAGCCAAAAAGAGCAACCAAGAGGTTTTGAAAGAGGCGGGAGGCCAAAGACAACTTATCACAGACATCAGAAGGAGACAGTCATCATTTTTCGGCCATGTTATGAGAAGAGGGAAAATAGAACATGTTGTGACCACTAGAAAGATCTGTGGAAGGAGGGATAGAGGAAGACAACGAGAAAAGATGCTTGACAGTCTTGTTGCATGGCATGGAGGTGTGTCGGCACACGAACTGATACATGCTGCAGGAGATCGCAGATGATGGAGAGGCATGATCGCCCACGCCAGTCGGCAAGGCACCTGATGATGATGATATATATATTGTATAATGACACAACAATGAAGTCGCCGTGGTGTAGCGAAAAGTGAGTCAATGAGTTGACCCTTACGTCATTCTTGTTTGGGAGGGGGGGGGGAGGGGTCAGCGAGGCTTTTCTTGTGGAGTTTAGTCTTGTTCCAGACACTGGTTGTTGCGTGCACATCCGAATAACAGATTTGACTTATTTGTATGCAGACCGCTGGTTTCTTGCAAGTCAGGCAAACGCATTATGGAATATGTGTAATGTGGTACTAATGGTAATAGGTGTAATAGTAGAAGCAGCAGTATTAGTTGTTGTGTTGGTGGTAGTCGTAGTAACAGGTAACCTGGTGGTGTTGGTTGTAGTGGTGGTGGTGTGATAGTAGAGGTGGCGGTAGTGGTGATGGTGATGATAGTAGTGATGAAGGCCGTGATACTAGGGGCAACACTGGTAATCGCAGCAGCATCAGCAGCTTTAGTAACAGCAGCAGCAGTAGTAGTAGCTGTTGTCGTCGTCGTTGTTGTTGTATTACCATCGATAAAATTGACACGTGTAACAAACAGTAGTAGAAGAAGTAGTGATGTGAAGAGAGCATGTAATGGCAGCAGTATTAGGGCAATCTGATTAGAAAAATAGGCTCTTCTTTCATTACCGGACGCGGGCTGGACGGCTAAGTTCGGTGTAGTGGGAGTTCTCTCCCTTGGCCGCACTGCAAACAGTATCATCATACGGTTGCGTGTAGGGTTGCGTAGGGTTTTGGTTAGGGTTAGGGGTTAGGGTTACGGTTACGGTTAGGGGCAGGGTTAGGGGTTAGGGTTAGGGGTAGAATTAGATGTGAAAATTTTGACGTAGGAGTTCCAAATACTGGCCGACAATCTGATGCTTGTGGGAGTGGCGCCACTGAAATTCTGCCAAATATAACACTAATAGCGTGCGGCTGGTGCCCAATCGTTGGCGAATTGTCCGTTTGACTGGCATCCACAGGCCTTCGATTGTTTGTGTGTGTATGTGACTGTGTGTGTATGTGACGAAGTTGGTCTGGTGGACCAATCTATCTCGTGCAGATAGATGCCATGCCTTAAGTTTGCGACGTTGCTGTAGCCTCGCCAAGCGTCAATTTTCACATCTAACCCTACCCCTAACCCTAACCCCCTAACCCTAACCCTAACCCCTAATCCTAACCCTAACCCTAACCCCTAACCCCTAACCCCTAACCCTAAACCCTAACCCTAACCCTAACCCTATCCCTAACTCTAACCCTAACCCTACGCAACCCTACACGCAACCGTATGATGATAGACACCCTACGCAACCCTACACGCAACCGTATGATGATAGGTAACCCTACACGCAACCGTATGATGACTACGCAACCCTTCACGCAACCGTATGATGACTACGCAACCCTACACGTAACCGTATGATGATAGCTAAGTATGTCATTTGATTCGTGGACTTTTCCGCTCACTGTTTGCAGTGCGGCCAAGGGAGAGAACTCCCACTAAACTGAACTAAGCCGTCCAGCCCGCGTCCAGCCCGCGTCCGGTATTGAAAGAAGAGCCGAAACATGAGGCCCTGTACCCATGAAAACGCTCGCGATCGCACGTGTCCCAAACAAGAAGCCTTTTATGAATCTTGCATTAGTACAGACGGACTTTTAACAGACAACTGCGTAAAAATACACATTAATTTGTATTGTCTCCTCACTCAGAAAAAAAATAATAGAGGGGTTAGGGGAGCTGGAGGGGGCAGACGAACAGAGGGAGACAAATGTTATTTCTGGGCAGCCATTAGAACTTTCATTAGGCGTCGACAGAGATCATCACAACAGCATCTCTGTCGGTTGTAGTGCAGTCATTAGACGGGGAGCATTCCACGTTTCTGCTTTTATCTGGGATCGGTGGATTTTCTGGTCTCAAAAGGGGGGGGTGGGGTGGGGGGGGGGAGGGAAATACGGGCTGTCCTTGGGTGATGTTTGTTCTGTGAGGTTCTCACGGTCTTTGTTTCAGTTTACCGGCAGTAACATCTGTGTAAAGTCCTGTCTGTTCGTCCAGTTCTGGAGTTTTGCTTTGTTTCAGGTCTTGAGTGTTGCGAGTCCATCCATTATACATAAATTCCGTTAGCCAGGCTTGTTAGCGGTTTGCTGTTTTTGACTGTTAAGCAGATGCACTCCGACTTCGATGGAATTGTGTATTTTACCCACAAAGGGTGTACGAATATTTTATCCTAATTCAATTATAAATAAAATATTTTCAACAATACGGCAAGTAGATTTAGCTTTTATGAGCAGTTTGTATATCTACCGTTAGAATTCTAAATAATTTGATAACACATGCATTAAATTATAGATAACGAAACCATTCTGACCAAATTGTATCTCCTTACTTTCTGTTTTGCTTGTTGCGGAATCTGTTATTGTCCTTTTGTTTTTCAAGCACATTTTATTATGTTGAAAGGGAAAGGCGTGATGGCCGTCTAGTTTCAAAATACTCACGGGGCTTTGGGGGACCTTGCCATATACTCAATGGAGACATGATGGAAGGGAGGGGCTTGGGGGGGGGGGGGAGAGTTCATATCATACACTTAAGGCGTGAGGTGAGTGTCATGGGGGTTTTATCATATACTCAAAGGGGCAAAGGGGGGGGGGGTAGGTTGCCATATACTCAAGGGGGGGGGGGGAGCTATGGATCTTGCTATATACTAAAACGGGGTGTGGTCTTGCCATATACTCGAGGGTGAGTGGAGGTCTTGACATGTACTCAAGGGGACGTGGGGGTCTTACCATATAGTTAAGGGGCGTTGGTGTCTTGCCATATAGTCAAGGGGGCGTTGGGGTCTTGCCATATAGTCAAGGGGGCGTTGGGGTCTTGCCATATACTCTAAAGGGGGTGGGGT
Source organism: Candidula unifasciata (assembly GCA_905116865.2). NCBI lineage: Eukaryota > Metazoa > Mollusca > Gastropoda > Stylommatophora > Geomitridae > Candidula > Candidula unifasciata. The sequence goes on from CAJHNH020003668.1 coordinate 344,804, forward strand.
GGGCTTGGGGTCTTGCAATATACTCTCAGACATATGGTCAGCATCACATCGGTCGGCTCTATTTCCCAGGACTTTCCCTTTCACCCACCTGAAGCTGGGTCTAACTAAGAGCCAAGGCCATTTAAAAAAAAAGTTCGGCTCGGTTTAGATCTGAACCCACGAACTTCTGATCCCCAGGCAAGTGTCTAGCTAGAGTGTGCATGTGTGAGAGAGTAGGGTTGGGGGGGGGGTGGTAACAGCACATTTTCTGCACAGGCTACCACCTCATGTTACTATGCAACTAACAGTAAATGACTCAGTTTCCGCGAATCGAGTATTGGTATTAGTGACGCAACAAAACTGTCTGATAATCCTGGACTTCGTAGATTTTCATATTTCCTCACTCGGAAATCAGGGGCAAAGTAAATGAAACACGATCTTATGATCACGACAATTCGGTGTCACAGTCAACACAACAAGCTTCCGTAAATGATTGCTACTAGACAAGAAATTATGAACACAAATAGGATGGTGTAGCTGAAACTTGCAAAAAAAAATGATCAAATCCTTCACCCAAGCCCCCGGAGAGGCGCAAAACAAATAGAGAAAACCACGACACGGGGCATCACCCAAGCCACCGGAGAGGCGCAAAACAAATAGAGAAAACCACGACACGGGGCTACAGCTTGGTATCATTGAGACGACAAAACCACGACACGGGGCTACAGCTTGGTATCAGTGAGACGACAAAACCATGACACGGGGCTACAGCTTGGTATCAATGAGACGACAAAACCACGACACGGGGCTACAGCTTGGTATCAGTGAGACGACAAAACCACGACACGGGGCTACAGCTTGGTATCAGTGAGACGACAAAACCACGACACGGGGCTACAGCTTGGTATCAGTGAGACGACAAAACCACGACACGGGGCTACAGCTAGGTATCAGTGAGACGACAAAAGAAGAAGTATAAGAAGAATCAATACAGTCAAATTTGAGGGCCGTTTCTACATTAAATGTTGACTGTGGTGTGCCCATCACTGATTGTGGCAGTATTACATGAAGAGGTTTATTCTCTTCCACGGTGTGACTCCGTCCGGCAGCCACGGGAATTACCTATTTATTTAGGGGAAAGCCAAAGATAAGAGAATATACTAAAAGTAAGTAAAGATCCCATTTCACGCCTTTAGCCGCATCGGGCAGATGGGAAGAGCAGCCATATTTTTACAGAGGATTCGGCACTAGATGGGTAATGTGGTCAGAATTACGCCAGCTGTCTTTACTTTCCCAGGACATACTTCCTGGTACTCACTTTAGACTGGGTCGACCTGCGACGCCCCGTAAATATTAGGCTAACAATAGTTCAGCGAATCAGAAGGACAGTAACTCCGTTTGAGTGTGTGTGTATGTGTGTTTGTGTGTGTGTGTTTTTGTGTGTGTGTGTGTGAGAGAGAGAGAGAGAGAGAGAGAGAGAGAGAGAGAGAGAGAGAGAGAGAGAGAGAGAACAAAAACAAACGAATGACCGAACGAACGAACCTTATTTCAAATGGGTCACACATTGGGCACGCAGGCCTCTTTTACACTCGGTTCTTGTCAAACACCCAACTTTCATACGGCTGTTGTATTTCTATATATCAAACATATTATTTTTAAACATAAAATGCTTGTCGGCGTCTGTAGATCAGACGTTGCGAACTCGTTTCGACTGTGGTACCGAGGTCTGACCGTTCAGTAAGCAATGGCAAACTACTGAACGTAAATTATACCTAGAAAAATTACAACAACCACACAAATGCTGGGGTTGGTTCTGCAACGGTCTGTGAAGGATACGCAACTAACTTTATATAAATTCATAGCATAAATGTAAAATATAAAAGCACAAACGGCACATATGTTCAACTAACTGTCACTGTGATAAACATACTTGTAAGTTCTAACGTGATAAAAGAGTAGGAGGGGCGTATGGGGATTAAAAAAAATAGGATTGTGGTGGAAAGAGGGGTGGGGGGGGGGGGGGAGGAAAGCTGCAATAAATAATGTGCAATTTGTAAAACTCCTAGAAGTCCTAAAGCTAAAAATACTGATCAGGTACCAGCTACCAGACGCTCATTTCCAGACTGTAATTATTCGATTTTGTTTTCCCTCATGTTTCAGTGAGCCAAGGTGGCAGATCATTAAATTATCACTGGGGGAGGGCAGGGGGATGAAGAAGAAGAGGACGAAGAGGAAGAGGATGAAGAAGAAAAAGACGATGAAGAAGAAGATGACGAAGAAGATGATGACGAAGAAGAAGACGACGAAGAAGAAGACGATAAAGAAGAAGACGATGAAGAAGAAGACGAAGAAGAAAATGACGAAGAAAAAGACGACGAAGAAGAAGACGACGATGAAGAAGAAGACGAAGAAGAAGAAGACGACGAAGAAGAAGATGACGAAGAAGAAGATGACGAAGAAGAAGACGATGAAGAAGAAGACGAAAGTCGTGGTGGTGGAGAAAGTAGAAAAAAAAAAACCTTCATTTTTCAAAGTTCTCATAAAAATCCTGAACAGACTAAACGCCAAAAATTGTGATCAGATACCAAATACTAGACGCTCATGGCTAGACACTGTATTTGTTAGATATTGTTTTCCCTCATGCTCCACTGAGCTGAGGTGGCAGATCATTAAATCATCACTGGGGGGTTATTTACGCCATCAACTGTTTGCTTGCAGGGGAAATCTCAAGTTTCTAGAAATTTGTGACTGGAAACTTTCAAAAACATAAAGATAATGTTGCACGTATCTTTTTAAAGGATGGTTCGGAAATTCCATATGGATGGAAAGTCTGGAATTTTAATAGTCTAAGGGATTTGTGGGAGATTTAGAATTTCACTGTTGGTGGAATCGCTAAATTTGTTTTCTTGGGTATTGTGTTTATGTGTTCATTAAAAAACATTCCAAAAAAGGACATTAGCACCCGTATGTGGTTTTAAACATATGCTTAAAAAGGTTTACAATTAAAAACACATACTTTCAACAACAACAAAACAAGGAAAACAAGGCGGTTGGTGGGGTGTCAGAAAACAGTGTAAAAAAAATAACGTCGAATGATAAGAAGAGGTACAAAAAAGTCGGTCTCTTCGAAACAGATGAAGCCAGTAAAGTGATTACTGCCATAATGCAGACAGCATTCGCTGCAAAATGAATCGAAACAGTGGCAAATTTACAAGAAAGAAGAAGAAGAAGAAAAAGAAGAAGAAGAAGAAGAAGAAGAAGAAGAAGAAGAAGAAGAAGAAGAAGAAGAAGAAGAAGAAGAAGAAGAAGAAGAAGAAGAAGAGGAAGAGGAAGAGGAAGAAGAAGAAGAAGAAGAAAAAGATGATGAAGAAGAAGAAGAAGAAGAAGAAAGAAAAAGAAGAAAAAGAAGAAGAAAGACGAAGAAGAAGATAAGGAAAAGAAGAAGAGATGAATGATAGCACAGCACTCAGAACACATCCATAGGTGCTCAGATTCCCCTCTCAACATATTTATCAGTGTCACGCGGTTAATAGTGCCGGTCCTATACTGGTTGACAAGACTTCGTGTGCGTCCGGTGTGTTTCTTAGGCTTGGCTATTGCGATCCATGGGTCTACTATCTTCATTTAATGCGACACCTACCAGCCTATAAACTCTTTCATACCAATAGCACCCGCATGGCCCGGGACGAATATGAAGGTAACTGCACACACAGGAATTCTTCTTCTTCGTTCACCGGCTGTGAATTCCGGCGGAAGGTCCCGGTTAATCGATTGAACTTTTGGCTTTTAGCTGGACCTGAGTTTTGCATGTACAACCGTTTTACTGACTTTTGCGTTCTCTGCCTCACAGGCAGGTGTACTCCGACTTTGAGGGAAGACGTCAGGCCTATTTCTAGGATGACTGGCCATTGTTTTGTGTGGGTCGAGATGTTACCTTATTTGTGTGGTGTCCTCTTTGTCTCTTTCTCCACAGGGGTTGCCCCTGGAGTACCCCCTTTGGGGCAGCCCTGTGTGGAACGGTTAGCCCTCAATGGAAGGCAGGGGCAGATCATGGGCATTCCCCGCCATCCAAGGAGGCTTCCATAAATGCAGAGCCGACACACAATGCTCTGGTTCTGGGTTCTGGGCTCACCCAAGGAATCGTCACGTCCTGCACATAACTGCTTAACCTCACAACCGTATTAGGCTTCCCGCTCGACACGGGCTGCGCCCTCCGGAGATCAGCGGGGAGCAGCCCGTGGGTTCTCGACTTTTGTGACCACACGAATAGGTACAATCTTTTTCATCGTACAATTATCATCTTTAGCGTGCTGTTAGCACGACAGAATGGAGAATCCTGCGTCAGGCATGTCTTTATCTGTTTGGTCCCTACACTCTGGCGAGCAGGGTCTCTTGATGTGGACATTTGGACTTGTTCCCAATCAATACGATTTATGATGGTCGGATTTTGAGCGTACTCGTGTGCCGTAGAATCTATTTTTGTCAGACATTTAGACTTAGCCAGCCGATGGATGGTTGCTGTCTTGGTGTACCTCAGCGTGGTGGCGACGACACTGAGGGTTGACAGAGGATGTACATGGGTAGAATCTTGCTGAGAGACGCCACCCACAGGAGATGTTACTCGTTTGTGCTGCAGGTAAATCTCTAGGTCAAGGGTTGAGTCTCATCAACACAATGTTCTCTTCACCCCACAAACTTTTAACCGAGGGTTGTCATTTGAGCTGTACATTTGGCAAGAACTTTACTCATGTTCCTAATGAGTTTTGATAAGCTTTTTCACCCATGCGTTTGGGGTGGGCTGATGAGAGCCACAAGGACACAACACCTATGGGGGCCGCCAAGTCCAAAATCCCCTGACAGCTCTGTTAATGCTCATTTGAGACATTATCCATGACATATAACGAGGACGTGCTGCAGGAGTCTTGTATGAGGTTCCGTAAAACCAGAACAGTGTAGGACTGGCGCCCTTATACACATCACGTTGGTCTTAACTTTACCTCACGCCTGTGACATAAATCACAGTGCCAAACACACAGGAATGTTTTGCAATGACTCAGTTCACTGTCTGCGTAACCAGTCTGCCTCGACCTGCCGAATCATGCTCAAAGAATCACTCAGCACACACATGCGGGAATAATCCTGTGATTCTAGCCACATGAAAGCCTGTGTCACCGCCATCACCTTCATCGTCATGCTGCTGGTAGTCATGGAGAAGGCACCGCTGGCTTCTTGAACTGTTCTGCCTGACGAGCGAGTTGTAAATGCCCATGACCTCGTATAGCGGATTCGTCTGTGAAGATCAGCAGATCGGTCTCATCTGACTTGTCCCTGATTAGCTCGCATGTTGTTTGTCCATCACATGTGATGAAGACCACCTTTCATTGAAAGTAGTACTGATCAATGATTATGAGTACGAAGGTGGCTGATTAGTCCAATAGGAGCCAGGAAAGTGGTAGTGTACGTATACCAGGTAGTTTTCCAGATTGTAGTGCCTGAAGTACCGCTCTTGCATCTGTCAGAAATACCACGGGTTGTGAAATATGACGTATATTAAACAGTTTCTCTGCTGCTGTTTTGACGGCTTAAACTTCTGCATCAAAGCTGTGACAGTTCTTTCCTGTAGGTATTTTGACTGTATTTCTGGTATTATTTGGATGCTCAATGTGCACTCCATTTCTGCTTGCGTTTTGTGCTGACCCATCGTACAGACACGAACCTAAAGATTATGTGGGTATTCGTCATCAAGTAGAGCTAGGGTTGCAGTTTTACGTTGCCTACTGTTTTGTTCTTCTTTGTCGAATACTCCTTTCACTTCTGTCTTGATGTGTATTGGCAACTTATAATCCTTTTTCCACGGGGTCTGATCTGGAATAGCATTTAAGGGGCTATTTGCTGCAGGCAGATCATTGGTTTGCCTGCAGAGTACTTGGGCCTGGTGAATGAAACTGCTTCCTTTTAGTCGTCCCATTTCTAGATTTTGGAATCTTTCTTTTAAAGGGTGTTAAGGCATGGTACGAAACTTTTCTGCTTATATTAGTATCTCAGTGTTTCTTCGTTCTGTCGGTGTTTAAGTTATCGCCATCTTCTCCATCACAGCTATAGGTGTTGATTTCATTCCTCCTGTTATGACTCTGAGCGGTTGATTTTGCTCCTTGTCCAACTTTTGTAGTGTGGTTTTTGATGCTGAACTCCACACAGTAGACCCGTGTTTAAGGTGTGGTCGTACGCTTTGTTGATAAACTCTCCTAAATATTTTCCCATTTACACCGTATGTTGTTCCACTCAGTTTTCTTAGAACAGCTATCTTCCTTCTGGCTTTGGTTGCTGCATTGTTGATGTGTTTTCTCCATGTTAGCCTATCATCAAACGTGATTCCGAGGTATGTGGGGACTCCGAGGTATGTGGGGACTCCGAGGTATGTGGGGATTCGATTTATGTGGGGACTCCGAGGTATGTGGGGACTCTGATGTATGTGGGGACTCCGAGGTATGTGGGTACTCCGAGGTATGTGGGGACTCCGAGGTATGTGGGGATCCTATTTATGTTGGGACTCCGAGGTATGTGGGGACTCCGAGGTATGTGGGTACTCCGAGGTATGTGGGTACTCCGAGGTATGTGGGGACTCCGAGGTATGTGGGTACTCCGAGGTATATGGGGACTCCGAGGTATGTGGGGATCCGATTTATGTGGGGACTCAGAGGTATGTGGGTACTCCGAGTTATATGGGGACTCCGAGGTATGTGGGGACTCCGAGGTATGTGGGGACTCCGAGGTATGTGGGTATCCGATTTATGTGGGGACTCCGAGGTATGTGGGCTCCTTATTCTTCCTTAGAGGTTTTCTATTTATCTGAATAAGGCCTGATTTTTGTTTTGATTAGAGAGTGAAGAGAGTGGTGCTCCACTTGTCTATGTTGATGCAGACACACCAATTATCAGGCCATGCATCTATTGCATCTAGGGATCTTTGTAGCAGTCGAGTGGCCACTGTTGCACATTTGTTTGTGCCCTCGAGTACCAGGTCGTCAGCATAGATAGCAGCTTTAATACCATGGGTTAGTTCAGCAATTAGGTCGTTGGTATAGACCAGAAACAGTGTTGGGGACAAAACACCACCTTGGGGAACACCATGGCGCAGCAAGACTTTCTTCCTCTTGAGTCCGTCTGTACTCGGGATCTTCTGTTGTACAAGAATGATTTTCACTATCTGTATAAATTCTCATTCACTTTGTAGTTTCTCGGTTTCTTCATGAGACCTTCTTTCAAGAACTTATCAAAAGCTTTCTTCAAATCTATCTATGCTAAAAGCACTTGTTTCTTTCCTTGGAAGGCATCTTCAATTTCTTGAGAGACGTAAGTTGTCTGGTCTTCTGTAGAGTAGCGCTGTCTTAAGCCTGCCTGCTGCTGCGTGAAGATGTTTTCACTTTCCGTGTACCATTGAAGTCTATGGTTGCCAATGCGTTTGATTGTTTTACAGAGACAGTTGGTAATGCTGATTGGTCTATAACTGAAAGCATTGGTACTATCCTTTCCTGGTTTTAGGAGAGGTATCATGGTTGCTTCTCTCCATATCTGTGGAACTTTGCCACACCTCCAACAATGATTTATTTTTTAACTGCAGCAGTTTTGTTTTGGCTGTTGTCCCTAGGTTCTTAATTATTTCGTTGGTTATTCTATCAATTCCAGGCGACTTTCCCATTTTAAGCTTTGATATTGATAACTCTAATTCGCTAAATGTTAGTGATACCTCCATTACCACGGGAATTACATCGTTGTTGTCTTGAGTGTTGTAGTTTCTCTCGCACCTTTGGCTGTTTCTGTAGACTAACATCAATGTTGCTATCTTGAACAAATAAATCTGCAAAATGATCAGCAGCCTGTTTTTATTATCATTATTATTATTATTTTTCTTTTGGATAGGATGACTCCTGAATATATTGTATTATTTGCCTTTCTTCCGGTACTCTGGTCATTAATTTGTTTTACCAGGCTCCACATCTTCCTTGTGTCTCTTTCAAAGTTTTTTCTTGCCAACATGCCCTTCTAGCCTGCAGCTTGGCTCTTTGAAATTTGGCCTTTGAATGTTGGTATTTAAACAACTCCTGACAAGGTCTGATTTCGGCTTTCGTTCTTTCAGCTTTCACATCACTGTGTAACTGTTCCAAGTCACAGTTCCAGTATGGTTAATATTGCTTACGTGCGCCTCTTGGTATTGTTTCCAGGGCTGCCTGCAATATACATTTGCTGAACTCTTCTACTACTTTGTCTTCATTGTTATCTATGTTTATATTTTTTACCAAAAACTTGTAAGATGCCGACACAATTTCCAGTCTGCCTTTCTGTAATTCCATCGTGATAGAGTGCTGCACTTTCTTACAGACTGGTTTTCTATAGTTAAAAACACTGGGCGGTGATCGCGGCTTCCTAGTTGCTTCCCAACATTTCTAGTAATATCCCATTGCATGCCTGGTGAATAAAAGGCTAGGTCTGGCGTAAAAGGGGTATGCCATGCTCTTGAGTAGAAGGTTGGTGGGTCGGTTGGCTCATTTATGAGAATGATTCTGTTTTCCTCCTGCCAGTTCTCCAGTTTCTCTCCCCTCTGATCCATGTGATAGTAGCCCTAGCTTTCCAAATGACTGTTGAAATCTTCACACACAATTATTCTTTTATTTACTACTATTGTATCCAGTGCCTGAGGGCGGTCGGTCGGACAGGAAAAGTTGATTAGGTGGAAATCTGTGTTTTCTGTCTTGAGCTTAAGAATCTGGTACTCTGCCCCTTCCATGTATGTTTCAGTCTGGCGTTCAAATATGTTATTTTTGATTAGAGTTAGTATTGCCGCCTGTTTTTTTTTTTTGTTTTTTTAGCGGTAAGACTGGTAGCCTCTGATCTCAATGGCTATGTCTTGTTTGAGGTAGGTCTTCTGAAGGCAGCATACGTGTATCTGTTCTTTATTCAAAGTGTTTTCTAGTTTTGACTTTTTCACTTTTAAACTCCCTTCGTGTTCCAGTGCATGATTTTCAGACTAGATCTATTCGCAGATATAGGTAAATTTCCTGTAGTTTGTGCGTGGCATCCTGATTGTTACGGTGCGCCTCCTGGCTGGTTGCCTCCGACTTCAGCACCTAATTTTAATTTTTTCTTGAATGCTAGATCGAAGTACTGGCATATAGGAGCGAACTGTCCACCCTGACATGTGTGTGCGCATCAACAGAATCATTGTCGCATCAACGTTTGTACTTAACGCTAGACATAGCATTGCTGTTTCGTTGACCATTACGATGCGTCCGGTGCGGTCCGACGACCTTGACTATGAACTTACATCAAAATGAAGGTAGTCAGAAACGCACAGTACTGATGCACTCTTACTGCGTGAACCTGCTGGATGTCACTGTTCCATTCGGACAAGTCAACTTCAGATATTGTCATAATGTAGCGAACCATAATAACCTGTCCGAGATGCTTCTGATCGTAGAAGCACTGAAAAACCGCAACTCTAACTGTATCGTCTCCTATACGAGTTTCCTGCAAGGCTACAATGCCGTAAAGAAGCTTTTAAAAAAAATGCCGTCTCTGATTAATGAGGCAAAGTTCGGTTAGTCTCCCAGATACAGTAGGTCACTTTTCATTCACAAGTTTGTTGGGCTGGTCGACTTTCCTGATGGTTACGGGTGTGTCACGCTCTGTTGTTTGGTTTCTGCAATGTCTTGCATTTACGTTTTCATTCCAAGAAATATAATGCCTGGGACATAGGTTGCAGCACTCTCTACAGGAATTTGTGCTAGACCCAGTTTCTCCATGTTATGAGGGTGTTTAAAGCGCTGGCGTGCTGAAATAAACAACACGCGATATCAACGGCATTGCGGAACACTGCCGTAACCTTGTGCGAAGGTCACGCGGCTCAGGAACTACCAATCAGAAGTGAGAAAGTGTGTATATGGGCAGAACTGGTGAGACTAACGTCGAACTAACCCATGGTTCCAGTATAATACACAAGCATATTTTAGACTCAGCCCGACACATTTTAAACGTTTCCAGCCCGCACCAGCAAGCTTGCCGATCTTTGCTTTAGTCGCCTGTCGTCAGGTTTCCATAAATGAGATTTCACCACAGGATGCTGATGAAACGCCGATAGGAGACTGGGAACTAGTGCACGAACTCCGTAGCACGGCCCAGAATTCCGTTACAGTAAACACATAACTAGTAGCGAAAACACCAT
>CAJHNH020003668.1:360000-372500 GCA_905116865.2 Candidula unifasciata
AAATTTCAATGGTAACATCAACATTTAAGTTTTACAACATTGAAACACATGTGCACGAAAAAAACATCATGACACTATCAAATAGGATATAGAGCAATGTGACAGTGCCCTACGAGAATGAAGAAATGTCCGCCTAGGAGTACTACAAAGTGATGAAGACACACACTTGAGTAAAAAGACAGTTAGATTTCTATCACAAAATATAGATTTGAACCTAATTTCGATCTTACCTGGAAAATGAAACCACGATGTCAAAAGTTCTGTCTCAAGCTTAGGTTAAGCCCAACAGATGGCATGTGCTGGACAGGATCTCATTTACCAGACCTAGAGTTCACCCCTTTATAACTTTTATCAAGCTCCTCCTACATTACGCCTAAAATCATTCTCATTCAAGAATGTCACAGCTCCTCCCCTGTGGGTAAGTTTATTCGCTGTCAGTCAGGGCTGTACAACACTTGTTTAAATTCCCACGCTCACATTCTACAGGTTCAATTAAGCTGGTCAAAGCTAATAGGCCAAGTCACACCTCCAGTCTACTTCACCTGTCATCACAATAAAATCAGACTTTGTCAATTCTTCTGCCAACACTTTCAGCTCCCTGTGTCAATATTGACGATCTGACCGGCACTCCAGTTTAGGTAACCTCAGGGGGAGATAATGGCAATTAGCCCTTGTTATCTGTTCCTGAAGGTCTGGCTAGGAGATAAATATCTGACACCAACAAATGGTGTGCAAATCTCCAGTCAGTAAGTCTGCTTGGTCAGTCTTATCTCTGTACCTTAACACTTAACATCTGGGAAAAAGTTTTAGTGTTTGATATGACCAACGGTTCAGGAGAATTAAAGGTTTGATGTGGTCGTCTTACTTAGATTAAGGATGTATCCAAATCCCTATTTGTCTGTATACTTCAAAATACACACAAATAAAAGTAGGTTGAGGAAAGATATTCTGAAGTCACCGCGCGTATTGTCACAACATAGCAAACAAGTTGAGCATAAAAGAATATTCTAGAAGCAGAAAAAGCGAGAAGAAAACAAATACCTAGCATTCCAGCATCCATGTATAAATAATGAGTAACAAAGCACTTCAGCAATTTTTCAGTCTAAGACTCAAGATAGGAGGAACCAGTCATATGGATCCTCCAAAAAAGCTTTCAGTCTACAAGACTTAGAAAGTTGAGGGACCAGTCATATGGACCCTCAAAGCGCCTTCAGTTGTAGAGATGCTAGCTCAGGACTTAAAAGAACTAGGAGCCAGTCTCACTGAGCCTCGAGAACGGCTACTAGAGAAAACCTATGAAACAAAACATCGAGTTACAAAGATGACACACAAGATACCTGGATCCATGGTTAACAGAGACACATTAGGAACACTATAGCGATGTTAGAGTCGACGATCAAGCCGTTAGTACCAAACAGCACTAGAAGCCAGGTGGAAGTTAGAGACACTAGAACCAGTTAACAAAGTAATTAGAGATAAAGAACACAACGCGACCTCAAGAGTATGAATACAACGTGACCTTAACAGTACGTAACCATAAAGAAGAACATAGCGCCTTTTAGAATATTATTGATACTGTTTGTGTATTGCTGAAGTATCACAATAAAAACAGTATAGTTAAGAATAGTTGTTTCCAGACACCTTATTATGCAAGCATCAGAGTCACGCGAGAAGCATGCAGCAAGCAAGACATCAATCACCATCATCATAACCACTATCGACACGACCATCTTTCTCCTCGTCTATAGTCTTTCAATCGACTCCTCCTGTAGCAAAACTAAAGACGAACCTGGGTGTGACAACAACATACGCAACGAAGAAGAGAGCTGTGCTACACAGGCACGAAAGAGATCCTTACAGTCTGAGGAGAATGGCGCTGCGAGAAATTACTAGTGGATGTGGCTGGTGCTCAACCCTAAGGGGGAAGGCGAGATGGATATACAATCAGATAGTTACTGATGCTATCTGAATTTGAACTCTTCGATTACTGTTGAGGATGGGAAAAGAGGTTTTACTGGGGTTCCCAAGTGCTGTGATGTCGATTCTTCATTCAACATTCGACATACATTTTTATTTGATTTTCTTTCTTTCTTTCTTTCTTTCTTTCTTTCTTTCTTTCTTTCTTTCTTTCTTTCTTTCTTTCTTTCTTTCTTTCTTTCTTTCTTTCTTTCTTTCTTTCTTTCTTTCTTTCTTTCTTTCTTTCTTTCTTTCTTTCTTTCTTTCTTTCTTTCTTTCTTTCTTTCTTTTCTTCTTTTATACTTTCTTTCTTTCGTTCGTTCTTTCTTTCTTTCTTTTTGTCGGTCCTGCTTTCTCTCTGTCGTCATTAAGTGTGACCAGTTAACATCTTTCTTTTGTTCAGGTTTTTCATCTTTCTTGTAATTTTATCTGTACAGATTAATATCCGTTTTTCTTTCTTTTCGTCATGATTTTTTTTCCTCTTTTTTCATTTCCTCTGTTGAAATTTCTTATTTCTTGCTAATTCCGTTTTCTGCTTTTCTCTTGTGTGTATTTGTTTCATTTTATTTCTTCTTTTTATTTATTTCATTTCTGTCTATCATTTTATTATTCCTTTTTGTGTGTGGTATTGTCCATTGCTTTGTTGTTGTTATTGTTGTTGTTTTTGTTGTTGTTGATCATCATTCACAAGGATAATAACCACCGAGTTCATCCACCTGCAGTGAAGTGAAATTAATGCATAAATATAGACGGATGACAGGGTCTGTCTTGGCAGACAATGAGGGCTTCGGATTTAGCCGGCGCCAGCGGGGGTTTCAGTTGCTTCTTCTGCTTTCATTCTTTCGTAATTTTATTGTATCGTATTGTTTCTTTTTTTTTTTGGCTTCAGTCTTTACAGTTTTATGATTAATGTGGAGTCTCCCTGGCGAAGCGGTCAAGTCGTTTGCCTGGCGATTTGAAGGTCGTGGAATCGTGTCAGGGCTGCGTCGTTCGGTTCATGAGTACAGTTTTCACGGAGACCACCGATGATCGTTACCAGAGCTACGGTGTTTGTGGCAGGCTGATGGTTGTTCTGCGGGGAAATATTGAGCTTTCTCGGATAAAATATTGGGCAACGAAGCTCATCTTCTCAAATTAAACCTTTAAAGAATAATGCGGGAATCTATTTGTTTCTTTATTGTCGTTGGAGAGAAAAAAATAAAAAATAAAAATAGAGAGAACCGAAATATTTATGCCACATTTAAAGTTATAACACTATTTTAAAAAGTCTAGGACAAGAGAGCAAGAGGTACGCAACAATACAAGTGGGAGGGGCAATATGAATAGATGGACGGGCAGAAGTATGAGAGAGTGTACAACCAAAACAAGTGACAGAGTGTGTTAGAGATTTGTTGCAGCCAACCTTCATTGTGAAAACGGCACCTCATTGATTGATCAATATTTCCATGCGTAATTGTGTGTGTGTGTGTGTGTGTGTGTGTGTGTGTGTGTGTGTGTGTGTGTGTGTGTGTGTGTGTGTGTGTGTGTGTGTGTGTGTGTGTGTGTGTGTGTGTGTGTGTGTGTGTGTGTGTGTGTGTGTGTGTGTGTGTGTTTAATGAATCTCGAATGTGTCGGATAATGTTCTGCACACTTGAGATCGTTAGTAGAAGTTTCCATAACCGGGTGGCTAGACATCACACTGAGCCATAAACACCCGGTGACCCACAGTGCCACCGTTCGGGCGAGGAGCACCCATAAAGAGGTCCCAGAAGCACCCTTCAACCGTTAGGTTATATTAAGGCCCCCGGCAACAACCTGGGTTGGGTTTCAAAATAGCGAAACAATTCGTCTCATACTGGGTGGATGGTTTTAGCTGGTTCAAGTTTGCACAGATGCAGTTTTTGTTACTGACTTAGGATTCAGGTTGACCCAGCCTAAACGGGTATTAGACTATGCAGGTTTGTTTGTTTCTTAACGAAAAGAGGCAGTGGTTATGACCGTAAAATTAAGTAAGACAGGTGTCGGCATTTATCTCATAATCCACACATTCGGGCATATTGGGCACATTCTGTAGCAGCACAACAACGTGGCTGTTATCGGTTGTACATCACTTTAGTACTTGTGTGGATTAGTGTCTGTACATGTGATTTTGCTGTTTAAGTATTGTTCCAATGAAGGTTCACGTTCCCTGTGTGTTTGTTGTACTGTGAAGCTTGCTGGTCTACTTTTCGTTTGTTTTGATGATGATATTCGACGTATAGTGCTAGAATTATATTTTAAAGACCAATCGGCATCCGTGGGTGATGTAGTCAACATCATTCCGGTCGCCTTTACTTCCCAGGACATTAACCTTGTATCCGTTCAGAGCTAGGTCCACCTGGGAGCTAAGATCTATTGTAGTAGTCCTAGAGGGGTGGGTGCCTAAAACAGTGTCCCAAGCAGTTGCTACTTTAACTCCTGCGAACCTGAGGAGTTCATCTTAAAAGCGGTAAATAGTGTGGCCTGAAGAAGCTCTATTAAAGCATTTTGGGACAGAGGGGCTTCAAATAATAATTTCAATATGAGGAGTAATTGTAACATCTATCCGTGACAGAAAACAAGTGGCGATTACATCATTGTTTGAATGACAAAGAACTCGTGATGAGTTGCTTGGTACTCAAAAAGTGGTACAGCGATTGTGGATTCGTGAGTTTAAAACTGTTTTGCTGGTAACAAAAATAAAAAAATCGTCACAATCATCCAGCATCCCCTGAAGGGGCAGCCTTAAGTTATAATTGTGACTAGGTTATGTGCTTAATTTAAACTGGCTTAACATTGCATGCAACTAAAGACCCTCGAAAGGGCCCATGCAGAGTTGATGCAGTCAGATGAGACATATTCAAATACAGTCCCGACCGGCGACGAAGTCGTCTACCTGCGAGTCGATATGCCACCAGGTCGCCGATTAAGTTCAGAACCTCATGGAGCCGGCTCTCAGGTCGACCCAGCCTTAAACGGGTACCATGTAAATTTCTGGGAAGTAGAGGTGGTCGGTGTTATCTTGACTACATCACCCACCAAGGACTGATTGATCTGCACTAACAACTAATCTCATATGCCCCATACGCCCCGTGTAAAGGAACCTTTTAATTTACTTCGATGAGGTTCTTGACGGGCAAGAGGAAAAAGAAGCCAAGCGAAAAGAGGTTTGAGGTTTAAACAACGGATTAACACCATGACACACGGGTAGTAACCCATCAATGCTCCGTTCTACTTCTAAATCAAGTCTGAGTCCCAAAAATCTCAGCGCAGTGCACAGGCTCTGTAGCACCGGTGACGATCCTGAAATGTTTTAGGTAGATTTAGGCTACTCTTTTCGATTTCCGCTAGGGGGATTTATTACGTGCCCAACAGTGCACACGGGCGTCCGATCTTTCTAACCAGAGACCAGGGGAAATTACTAGAAGTCCAAGTGAACAGAAAAAATGCCAGCCTTTATCAGGACTTGAAGCCAGGACCTCTAGCACCAGAGGCGGACACCATACCTCAAGACCACACAGCCCCATAAGCGAAAAGAGATAACCCAAACGGGAACAGTCTGTTAGCAAAAATGGCTAGAGTGAGTGAAATCTTGGTCGGTGCTGATTCCCGTGGTATTGTTCTCTTTTGAGTCCGACTCCCAGGTGGACACCGACTTCCTGGTGGACCCCGACTCCCTGTTGGACCCCTACTCCCTGGTGGACCCCGACTCCCTGGTGGACTCCGACTCCCTGTTGGACCCCGACTCCCTGGTGGACCGCGACTCCCTGGGGGACCCTGACTCCCTGGTGGACCCCTACTCCCTGGTGGACCCCGACTCCCTGGTGGACCCCGACTCCCTGGGGGACCGCGACTCCCTGGGGGACCCTGACTCCCTGGTGGACCCCGACTCCCTGGTGGACCCCGACTCCCTGGTGGACCCCGACTCCCTGGTGGACCGCGACTCCCTGGGGGACCCTGACTCCCTGGTGGACCCCTACTCCCTGGTGGACCCCGACTCCCTGGTGGACCCCGACTCCTAGGAGGACTCCCACTCAAAATGTGGACTCTCACTCCAAAGTGAACCCAGATGGGTACCTATAAAGACAAACCAGGCGAGCGATTTGTTTTAAAAACAAATTTTCATCATACCCGTGTAAATTCCAGACCTTCTTTCTAAGAAGGGACAAAACCGACCCACTGCCTCGTTACAAGCATGTCGTAGGGGGCGATTAATTATGTGTTTTTCTTTCGAAGTCTGAGTTCATCTGCCGGAGACGCGAAGAACCAACAGTCTGCACACAAATTAAGCCCTATTTGTTTGAAAAAGGGATTTGCACGCAACACTCAAGTTGTGGAAAAAGACCAAAGTCCGGAAGTGGACAAACAACCAGAACTTGCCGCCGTAGGTTATAGCTGGTGAACGCGTACAAGAAAGTTAAAAAAAGATTTTCGCCAAGTAGCCAGTAGCCCCGAAGGTATCAGACAGGCTGTTCAATATGCGCCGTAACTCTGACGGAGGTAATTTGATCATTACAGAAACGATAACTCCATCACAGAGCTGATTGGAATTTCTGTATTGGTCGGTAGTCACGCACACATACACGCACGCACACACACACACACACACACACACACTCACACTCATTGTATATCAAACCATTTAGTCCATAAGTGTCCAGATCCCCTCCTCAGTAAATCCCACATCGTGTAGCGATTGATGACTCCCCGCTTTGTGTGGGTTTCGTCTTCTTCCTTGGCTTAAGCATGTTATTCTTGCAGTCTGGTCAAGGGTGCAGATTCACACTCGTCTGAGCCCATATACATGAAGTTGACTTCACTGCTCATTGGGCATTTCCCATGTGTGTATGTGTGTGTGGGGTTGGGGGGGGGGGCGGTCTTGAAGTGTTGAAGTGTCTTTTAAAGACAAAAAACAGGTGCCGGTAGTCACCACAAAGTGTCTAAAAATGGTATCTCTACTCACCACACAGTGTCTAAACAGGTGTCTCTACTCACCACACAGTGTCTAAACAGGTGTCTCTACTCACCACAAAGTGTCTAAACAGGTGTCTCTACTCACCACACTGTGTCTAAACAGGTGTCTCTACTCACCACAAAGTGTCTAAACAGGTGTCTCTACTCACCACACAGTGTCTAAACAGGTATCTCTACTCACCACACAGTGTCTAAACAGGCGTCTCTACTCACCACAAAGTATCTCAACAGGTGTTTCTACTCACCACAAAGTATCTCAACAGGTGTCTCTACTCACCACAAAGTATCTCAACAGGTGTTTCTACTCACCACAAAGTGCCTAAACAGGTGTCTCCACTCATTACAAAGTATTTAAACAGGTGTCTCTACTCACCACAAAATATCTTAACAGGTGGCTCTGCTCACCACAAAATATCTAAACAGGTGGCTCTACTCACCACAAAATATCTAAACAGGTGGTTCTACTTACATAAATTGTATAAACAGGTGTCTGCACTGACCACACAGTGGCTAAACAGGTGTCTCTACTCACCACAAAGTGTCTATACAGGTGTCTCTACTCACCACACAGTGTCTATACAGGTGTCTCTACTCACCACACAGTGGCTAAACAGGTGTCTCTACTCACCACACAGTGGCTAAACAGGTGTCTCTACTCACCACAAAGTGTCTATACAGGTGTCTCTACTCACCACACAGTGGCTAATCAGGTGTCTCTACTCACCATAAAGTGTTTGTTAGGGTCGCACTGAAAAAAAAGGCGCATAAGAAAACTTCCTGAACTGCATACCGTTGCCTACTTTCAAAAAGCTATCTGTGTGTGTGTGTGTGTGTGTGTGTGTGTGTGTGTGTGTGTGTGTGTGTGGGTGGGTGGGTGCGTGCGTGCGTGCGTGCGTTCGTGCGTGCGTGCGTGCGCGTGTGTTAAAAGGGAGGATAGTGAGACAAAGAAACGACAAGAATAAGACACAATAAAAGAAAAGGGTCGAGCGAAAAAACACAAAAGTATTCGTTTTTCTGTGCTGCTTAGGTTAATGGGTAGTGGTCAAAGATATGAAAATGCAAAGAATGAAGGAAACAAAAATGGGCACAAAATAACAGAAAGTTGGTCTCTGTGGCGAAGTGGTCAAGCCCCTTGCCTCGCGCTGTGAAGGTCGGGGTTCGTTTCACAGCTGCATAGCTCGGTTCGGTGGCGGTGGTGGGGCTGGTGATGATAATGATGATGGTGGGGATGTTGATAATTAATTATGATAGTGGTGGCGGTGATGGTGATAATAAAGATAATGGTGGTGGTAGTGGTAGTAGTGGTGATGATGATGACGATGATGGTGGTGGAGGGGGGGTTGGTGGTGGAGATGTTGATGATTAATGATGGTAGTGCTGGTGGGGATGAGGATGATGATGGGGATAGTGATGGTGGTGGTGGTAGTAGTGGTGATGATGATGACGATAATGATCATGGTGATTGTTTTCAAGCCTAAAATCTCTCTTTCCTAAACTAGCGGTCGATTTATATGGGTTTTTTGTTGTATAAAATGTGTGAGGTCGGTATAGATCTAATCATCATCATCAATCATCAGGACTCTTCCAGAACGTCGCTCTCGCCACGTTACGCTAGAAAGTCTCTCTCTCTCTCTCCCTCCCTCTCCCTCTCTCTCTCTCTCTCTCTTGGTATTTATTCAGCCCCATGTACTTTTATAACCAATGCACCTACAATGTCGTGTATCCACCTTCCATCACCGTTCTCTCCGAGCCAGCATCACGTTTAACATGGTCAAAATACCTCAGCAGTTAGGTCCGGATGCTGTTTATGAACCAATTGTCCTCCATACTCGGATTATGTAGGATGCCGGGGTTCTCAATTACAGGCCTAACTCTGAATTTTGAACATGAAATACTGAGTTCCACATGTATGCCAGATTTTCATAAGCGCCGCAATTCATTGTTGTTTGTTTGTTTGTTTGTTTACATAACATATCTGGTGTCTATTTCTTCAAACCAAAGATCTGTCCAGACGACAAAGTCTCCGACAAAATCGAGTACCCGACGTTCACCAGGACATTCCCGCCGGCAGACCGTATCATCACTTCCGTTGTGTCTTTGCTGAAACACTTCAGGTGGAACAAGTTCTCTGTCATCTACGCCAAGCAAGATAAGTAAGTTTTATCCCTAAGTGACGCCAAGCAAGATAAGTAAGTTTCATCCCTAAGTGACGCCAAGCAAGATAAGTGAGTTTTATCCTTAAGTGACGCCAAGCAAGATAAGTAAGTTATGTCGTTAAGTGACGCCAAGCAAGATAAGTAAGTTTTATCGTTAAATATCGCCAAGCAAGATAAGTAAGTTCTGTCGCTAAGTGACGCCAAGCAAGATAAGTAAGTTTTATCCCTAAGTGACGCCAAGCAAGATAAGTAAGTTCTGTCGTTAAGTGACGCCAAGCAAGATAAGTAAGTTTTATCCTTAAGTGACGCCAAACAAGATAAGTAAGTTCTGTCGCAAAGTGACGCCAAGCAAGATAAGTAAGTTTTATCCTTAAGTGACGCCAAGCAAGATAAGTAAGTTCTATCCTTAAGTGACGCCAAACAAGATAATAAGTTCTATCCTTAAGTGCCGCCAAGCAAGATAAGTAAGTTCTGTCGTTAAGTGACGCCAAACAAGATAAGTAAGTTCTGTCGTTAAGTGACGCCAAGCAAGATAAGTAAGTTCTGTCGTTAAGTGACGCCAAGCAAGATAAGTAAGTTCTATAGTTAAGTGACACCAAGCAAGACAAGTAAGTTCTATCGTTAAGTGACGCCAAGCAAGACAAGTAAGTTCTATCGTTAAGTGAAGCCAAGCAAGACAAGTAAGTTCTATTGTTAAGTGACGCCAATCAAGACAAGTAAGTTCTATAGTTAAGTGACGCCAAGCAAGACAAGTAAGTTCTATCGTTAAGTGACGCTAAGCAAGACAAGTAAGTTCTATCGTTAAGTGACGCCAAGCAAGACAAGTCAGTTCTTTCCTTAAGTGACGCCAAGCAAGACAAGTAAGTTCTATCGTTGAGTGACGCCAAGCAAGACAAGTAAGTTCTATCGTTAAGTGACGCCAAGCAAGACAAGTAAGTTCTATTGTTAAGTGACGCCAAGCAAGACAAGTAAGTTCTATTGTTAAGTGACGCCAAGCAAGACAAGTAGTTTTATTGTTAAGTGACGCCAAACAAGACAAGTAAGTTCTATTGTTAAGTGACGCCAAGCAAGACAAGTAAGTTCTATCGTTAAGTGACGCCAAGCAAGACAAGTAAGTTCTATTGTTAAGTGACGCCAAGCAAGACAAGTAAGTTCTATTGTTAAGTGACGCCAAGCAAGACAAGTAAGTTCTATCGTTAAGTGACGCCAAGCAAGACAAGTAAGTTCTATTGTTAAGTGACGCCAAGCAAGACAAGTAAGTTCTATTGTTAAGTGACGCCAAGCAATACAAGTAAGTTCTATTGTTAAGTGACGCCAAACAAGATAATAAGTTCTATCCTTAAGTGCCGCCAAGCAAGACAAGTAAGTTCTGTCGTTAAGTGACGCCAAACAAGATAAGTAAGTTCTGTCGTTAAGTGACGCCAAGCAAGATAAGTAAGTTCTGTCGTTAAGTGACGCCAAGCAAGATAAGTAAGTTCTATCGTAAAGTGACGCCAAGCAAGACAAGTAAGTTCTATAGTTAAGTGACGCCAAGCAAGACAAGTAAGTTATATCGTTAAGTGACGCCAAGCAAGACAAGTAAGTTCTTTCCTTAAGTGACGCCAAGCAAGACAAGTAAGTTCTATTGTTAAGTGACGCCAAACAAGACAAGTAAGTTCTATCGTTAAGTGACACCAAGCAAGACAAGTAAATTCTATTGTTAAGTGAAGCCAAGCAAGACAAGTAAGTTCTATTGTTATGTGACGCCAATCAAGACAAGTAAGTTCTATAGTTAAGTGACGCCAAGCAAGACAAGTAAGTTCTATCGTTAAGTGACGCCAAGCAAGACAAGTAAGTTCTATCGTTAAGTGACGCCAAGCAAGACAAGTAAGTTCTATCGTTAAGTGAAGCCAAGCAAGACAAATAAGTTCTATCGTTAAGTGAAGCCAAGCAAGACAAATAAGTTCTATTGTTAAGTGACGCCAATCAAGACAAGTAAGTTCTATAGTTAAGTGACGCCAAGCAAGACAAGTAAGTTCTATCGTTAAGTGACGCCAAGCAAGACAAGTAAGTTCTATCGTTAAGTGACGCCAAGCAAGACAAGTAAGTTCTATCGTTAAGTGACGCCAAGCAAGACAAGTAAGTTCTATCGTTAAGTGACGCCAAGCAAGACAAGTAAGTTCTATTGTTAAGTGACGCCAAGCAAGACAAGTAAGTTCTATTGTTAAGTGACGCCAAGCATGACAAGTAAGTTCTATTGTTAAGTGACGCCAAGCAAGACAAGTAAGTTCTATTGTTAAGTGACGCCAAGCAAGACAAGTAAGTTCTATTGTTAAGTGACGCCAAACAAGACAAGTAAGTTCTATTGTTAAGTGACGCCAAGCAAGACAAGTAAGTTCTATTGTTAAGTGACGCCAAACAAGACAAGTAAGTTCTATTGTTAAGTGACGCCAAGCAAGACAAGTAAGTTCTATCGTTAAGTGACGCCAAGCAAGACAAGTAAGTTCTATCGTTAAGTGACGCCAAGCAAGACAAGTAAGTTCTATCGTTAAGTGACGCCAATCAAGACAAGTAAGTTCTATCGTTAAGTGACGCCAAGCAAGACAAGTAAGTTCTATCGTTAAGTGACGCCAAGCAAGACAAGTAAGTTCTATTGTTAAATGACGCCAAGCAAGACAAGTAAGTTCTATTGTTAAGTGACGCCAAGCAAGACAAGTAAGTTCTATTGTTAAGTGACGCCAAGCAAGACAAGTAAGTTCTATCGTTAAGTGACGCCAAGCAAGACAAGTAAGTTCTATCGTTAAGTGACGCCAAGCAAGACAGGTAAGTTCTATTGTTAAGTGACGCCAAGCAAGACAAGTAAGTTCTATTGTTAAGTGACGCCAAGCAAGACAAGTAAGTTCTATCGTTAAGTGACGCCAAGCAAGACAAGTAAGTTCTATCGTTAAGTGACGCCAAGCAAGACAAGTAAGTTCTATTGTTAAGTGACGCCAAGCAAGACAAGTAAGTTCTATTGTTAAGTGGGATATAGTGGAATATATCTCAGCAAGTCCGATTATTGACTGTGATAAAGGGGAATTTGTGTCTGTAGATTTAATTAGTATTTGTAGTTTAGGGGATTTTGTCTGTAAATATCATTATTATCTATAGTTTATGGGATTTTATATGTAAATATCATTAATATCTGTCGATTTTAGGATTTTGTCTGTAAATATTAATGTCTATAGTTTAGGGTATTTTGTCTGTAAATATTATTAATATCTATGGTTTAAGGGATTTTGTCTGTATATATCAATAATATCTATAGTTTAGGGGATTTTTATCTGTAAATATTAAAAATAACTATAGTTTAGGGGAATTTAACTGTAAATATCAACAATAACTTTAATTTAGGGGTTTATATCTGTAAATATCAATAATAACTATAGTTTGGGGGAT
>CAJHNH020003668.1:375000-485000 GCA_905116865.2 Candidula unifasciata
GGTGTCGGGACGAATGTTACGAATCCCTTTGACGGCCAGAGTAACTAACAACGATTGCTTGAAAGAAGCTAATAAAAGTAGATCTATATATACAGCAAACAGAAAGAGACAGACACTGTTCTTTGACCACATAATGAGAAGAGTGACATTGGCGAACATCGTGACAACTGGAAAGATCAGTGGAAAAAGTGGTAGAGGCAGACCAAGAGAGTTGATGCCGGATGAGCTGAAACGATGGCACGGAGGGATATCATCAAGCGAGCTGTTCCAGGCAACCAGGGATCGTGATTTGTGGAGACGCTTTAGCGCCTACGCCAATTGGCAAGGCTCATGATGATGATGATAATACACACGCAACATACACACACATACACACACACACACACACACACATATATCAGATGCCTCGATGGCGTGAAAAGAATCTTACACGTGACCTATCCCAGAAATCAGTGGTATCTATCTAAAGACCCTGGCTCCATCTGACTACCCATAGCTGAAAACAAATTCCGCCATAGACAACTAGAAATCGAATGCCGAATCACTGTGTGAGTAGGCGTGATTCAGTAGCTAACAGAAAACGACAAGAAAATTGGAAGCGGTAGGCACTGGGGGTTTCTAAATCCGTCGTCTGCAAACGAAATAGTCCCCCTTTATTAGTCGGTGTCACGTTAACTGGTATATTTCTCAACGGTTGTCAAATTAGTTGTCCAAGATTGTCACCTAAATGTTTGTGTTTGTTCATAAATGTCACATCAGTTTGTTTTTATGTTGATAGGTGTATCATGCATTTGTGTATTTTTCAGCATTCGTCACATTACCGTGTTTATCTTTCAGAATTCGGCAGATTAATGTGTGCATATTTCTATATTCCTCACAATAATTGTTTATGTATTCAAGTATTCGTCACATTGATTCGTGTATCTTTCAGTATTAGTTACATTGGTTTATGTATCTTTCAGTATTAGTTACATTAGTTTGTGTATCTTTCAGTATTAGTTACATTGGTTTGTGTATCTTTCAGTATTAGTTACATTGATTTGTGTATCTTTCAGTATTAGCTACATTGATTTGTGTATCTTTCAGTATTAGTTACATTGATTTGTGTGTCTTTCAGTATTAGTTACATTGATTTGTGTATCTTTCAGCATTCATCATAATAATGTGTTTATCTTTCAGCAATTATCACATTAATGTGTTTATCTTTGAGCATTTGTCACATTAATGTGTTTATCTTTGAGCATTCGTCAAGTTAATGTGTTTATCTTTCAGCGTTCGTTACATGCATGTGTTTATCTTTCAGCATTCGTCACATTAATTTGTGTATTTTTAGTATTCGTCACAGTCATTTTTGTATTTTCAGTATCGTTACTTTAATTTGTGTATTTACGTATTCGTCGCATTGAGCTGTGTATCTTTTACTGTCCTTCCAAGTAACGTGACTTTCTCTAATAATTAATTACATTAATTTGTGTACTAGAATTTGTCGCATTAGCATGTGTGTCTCTCAGCATTCGTCATATTAATTTGTGTATTTTTCCGTATACGTCATATCTGTGTATAAAGTGTTCGTACATTAATTTGTTTGTCTCCCGGCATATGTCAAATAAACTTGTACATCGCTCAGTGGTATTCATAATAATTTATGTGCATTCTTAGCTTCGTCACATTCGTCAAAATAATTTGTATATTTTCAGTATTCGTCACAATAATTTTGCATCTGACAGTAGCTGTAAAAGTAACTTGTAAATAAGCCAACCCTTGTTATATTATCCTTGGAAATCTGCCAGTGCTTGTCAAATTCCCCCATGCATTTCTTATTGTCAACGACATGATCTACTGAATCATAACTATAGCTCGCGTTGTAGGACAATAACAAATAAAACTGCCTAAAACACACACCAAGCTGAACACCTGTGGAGCACATACAAAATCTTTAATGTACAAAGAGCATTAAATCCACGTTTCTGCTAAAACTCGTCATATGTACCATTATATTTGCCAAGGCTCGTATATATCTCATATTTACCCCTTGTATCTGCTAACACTCGTCACATTTACCTTTTTTTCTGCTAACACTAGCCGTAGCTACCCTTAAACCATAGTTACTCTTATGTCTGCTAACTCTCGTTAAGTGTACCCTTTCATCGGTTAACACTTGTCACACTTATCTTTATATCTGCTAACACTTGTCACACTTATCTTTGTATCTGCTAACACTTTTCACACTTATCTTTGTATCTGCTAACACTCATCACACTTATCTTTGTATCTGCTAACACTTGTCACGCTTATCTTTGTATCTGCTAACACTTGTCACACTTATCTTTGTATCTGCTGACACTTGTCACACTTATCTTTGTATCTGCTAACACTTGTCACATTTATCTTTGTATCTGCTAACACTTGTCACACTTATCTTTGTATCTGCTAACACTTGTCACATTTATCTTTGTATCTGCTGACACTTGTCACACTTATCTTTGTATCTGCTGACACTTGTCACACTTATTTTTGTATCTGCTAACACTTGTCACACTTATCTTTGTATCTGCTAACACTTGTCACACTTATCTTTGTATCTGCTGACACTTGTCACATTTATCTTTGTATCTGCTAACACTTGTTACACTTATCTTTGTATCTGCTAACACTTGTCACATTTATCTTTGTATCTGCTAACACTTGTCACACTTATCTTTGTATCTGCTGACACTTGTCACATTTATCTTTGTATCTGCTAACACTTGTCACACTTATCTTTGTATCTGCTAACATTCGTCACACTCACCCTTGAATCTGTCACCAGTCGCTCCCCAATGTAAAGTTACCTCTTATATCTAATAAAGCTCACATGCCGTGTACCTTTTGAATCTGCTAACTCTCGTTACAGTTGCCCATCTATCTCTCACCAGTCTCCCCCCCCCCCCCCCCCAATCTCAACAGTCCAACAGTTAACTCTTATATCTCCACAGTTTACGTGGTCCTTGGCGCCCTTAACGCGATGATCGACTTCATGGTCAACCTGAACTTACGAGGTCTCCTTGACACCGGTGAATACGAGGTCATTTACGTGGAACTCGTAGAGAGCGTTGCCATGGAGCCCAACAAATACTTCAAAAGTAGGTCAGCGAGATATATTTTCTCCTATAAATTTTTTTTTTTTTAGTTTCAAAACTAGAAAGAATAAATGGCTAAATGTGTGGGGTTTTAGCGTGTCAAAGAAGAAGAAGAGTGTCTGTTTTCGTTTGGAGTGACTGAGTCAAGGCTTGTGAGGGGAGGGAGTCGGGGGGGGGGGGGCGCGGAGTTTTTCTTCAGGGAAAAAACCCAGTACCAGACAGACAGTGAAGATACAGGAAGACAAGAGGGGATGGAAAAAAGAAGAGGTAGAAAGGATGAGGCGGAGGCAAAGGAAGTAGAAGAGGTGAACATAAAAAGAAGAAGGTAATTTTAAACAAATAAACGGAGTGTGGGGAAGGGAGGGGTTGAGGTCGTGGAAACTAGATAATAAGCAATCAGACGTGTGATAAGACACATCGAAATCTCAGAGCTCATTTAGCATGAGTCGAATTACACTTGTTCCTTCAGCGAGACGCTATCATCATATAGAATTGACAAGGTTTCAATTCCCGTTATGGCAAATATCAATATATCGCTTCACTGCACTGTTCTCACAAAAATCATCCACATGTGATTCCCTCTGCCCCCGGTCTGCTAATTCAATGCCCACGGTATCCCATATTATTTTACACTCCTGGTGTCCTCCTTGGGTGCTGGAGGTTCCCGATTCAATCCCCGGTATGGGCTTGGGTTCTTTCACAAGGACTTGGACTTCTAGTAATTCCCCCCGCTCTCTGGGCAGTGAGATCAGACGCATGTGTTCATTGTTGCGCACGTAAAAAAATCCCCTGGCAGTTGGAAATCGAAAAGAGTAGCCTAACGGCGCTGCCCCGGGCAATATTTAGAGTTATAAAATCTACCTAAAGTATTTCAGGATCCTCGCCGGTGCTACAGAATCTGTGCACTGTGTTGAACTTCTTCGAACTCAGACTAGAGTTAGAAGAAGAACGGAGCACTTATGGGTTACTACCCGTGTGCCATGATGTTGATCCGTTGTTCAAACTTCAACCTTCACACAGTTTACACTCCTTCACTAATTTCCCTTCGCTGTTCTTCTCTGTGTTTTTTTTAGGTCATTCATGTCTTCTTTTTCCACCTGCTGTCGTCTGGCGAGCTGTCCTTGTCAAAGTGTACCAGGCATTCTGCAGCATGTCCAAGCAATCATCTCCATCTTCTTTCTTAGATAAAATAAGCCATGAAATGTTAGGTCACCTTATGTTATCACAGTCGTTAGGTCACGTCATGTTATCACAATCGTTAGGTCACGTTATGTTATCACGGTCGTCAGGTGATGTTATGTTATCACAGTCGTCAGGTCACGTTATGTTATCACAGTCGTCGGGTCACTTTATGTTATTACAGTCGTCAGGTCACATTATGTTATTACAGTCGTCAGGTCACCTTATGTTGTCACAATCGTGAGGTCCCGTTATGTTATTACAGTCGTCAGGTCACGTTATGTTATCACAGTCCACGACAGTGCACATTAGGCATTCCTGTGTGTGATGAAAGAAACGGAACAGAAATAAAAATGAGATTAGGAATGGCTAAAACTGTCTTCAATAAGATGCGCAAATTACTGACAGCTCGAGAGATAAACAACACACTAAAAATTAGAATCGTCAAATGTTATGCATACGCAATTCTGCTATTTGGTGCAACAATTTGGACAAAGAACAAGCAACTAGAAAATCAAACTGGGTCTCTGGAAATATAGGTATACAGAGCAATGGGTCGTATTTCATAAAACA
Source organism: Candidula unifasciata (assembly GCA_905116865.2). Taxonomy (NCBI): domain Eukaryota; kingdom Metazoa; phylum Mollusca; class Gastropoda; order Stylommatophora; family Geomitridae; genus Candidula; species Candidula unifasciata. Next base: position 379,872 of record CAJHNH020003668.1, read on the forward strand.
AAAGTAGTCCGATACAGAGGTTTTGGAAAAACTACAAATCAAAAGAATAATTAATGAAAGAAATTTTAAAGAAGATACAATTGAAATACATAAGCCAATTAAAAGACATAAGACGCTAAAAACCATACTGGAAGGAAAGATCGAATGCAAGAGGTGGGTAACGATACAAGTGGGAGGATAACATCAAGAGATGGACGGGAAGCAGTCTGAGAGTGTACAACCAGGACAAGAGACAAGAGTGTGTTGGAGATCCATTGCAACCCACCTTCATTGTGGAGGCGGTACCTGCTTGATGGAGTGTGCTCAGTCCTCAGATGCAGCAGCCAGTCCAAGGTACGTACATATTGTTTACAAGAAAAGATGGTTACAGTGTCTCCTGTCTTGACCTCGAGGATTGCCATGGAAACTACAGCTTTCGTTTTTAGGTTGCCTATGGCGTCCTTCTGGCGTCCTTCTGGCGTCCTTCTGGCGTCCTTCTGGCGTCCTTCTGGCGTCCTTCTGGCGTCCTTCTGGCGTCCTTCTGGCGTCCTTCTGGCGTCCTTCTGGCGTCCTTCTGGCGTCCTTCTGGCGTCCTTCTGGCGTCCTTCTGCCTCCCTGCTTCTTTGTTTGAGTGCCATTAAGAACGTGTATATTTGTCCATTAGACGGTGTGTTTTTGCTTGAGAGCAAAATACGGACAGAATTTCAGGGACTGATAGATACAGTAGGGTTAGAACGTAAGAGAATGAGCCTCGGCTTAAATTTTTAAAAAGGGCAGAAGAACTTGTAATATCAAAGAAAACGAAACAGCCTACATATTTTATAAAAGTCAAGGGCGTTCTTGTAAGATAAGTACGGACATTTGAGTATCTAGGCATATGGATAACATCTGACGGAAGATTTATCACAGAGATAAACAACAGAACAGGACCAGCTGAATCTGAATGTTATAAAAGGAAGAAAGTTTTATGTAAACAAATTCATATCATTGGAGGTTAGCCATTGGAGATTTAGGTTATAACTGCAACTAGGTTATGTCCGCCATACAAAATGTCTTCGCATTGCACGTCACCATAAACCCCGAAAATGACTCCTGCATTTTTGATGCAATCAAAGGAGACAGACCCAAATACTGTCCCGAATAACGACGTTGTCGTCTGCCGGCCAGCCACTGGGCGATCCGGTCGCCAATGTGATGGAAGATTCGGAAAATAATGCTTTCATTTTATACTGAGAAAGTTTTAACATGTGGCTTTGAATCCGGTTATCTCTTGGCAGAGCTGGGAAGCAACATGTGCCACTCCCAGGAGACTTTGGAGGAAACCTAAGAGACCTTGAGATTCATTCTGGAGAATGCTCATGACCAAATATCGCTGAAGAAGAAGAAGGACAATTAATAAATGAGTCAAACAATTTCGTGAAACCTCAGAAGATTTCTTAGCATTCCATGGACAGCCAAAAAGAGCAACCCATATATTAAAAACGACCTCATTGCAACATCACAAAAAAGATAGTTTTCATTTATGGTCCTTTTGTAAGAAGAAAGAAACTGCAACATGTTGTGACCACTGGAAATATGTGTGGGAACAGAGACAATGGAAGACAACACAAGCAGATTTTTGAAAGCCTTTTGTTGCCGCATGAACTGACAAACCTACTGGCACGTGCTGTTAAAAATTGCCCAGGATGGTCAGCATGTTTTTTATTTTTCATTTTTTAAGTTGTGTAAGTAGTCTTTGCTGTACTGACTGTTTTAGTATCCATGTCTTTGGTTGCAGTACATTTTAGCATCCAAATCATTTTGGTTACAGTAAATTTTAGTATCCAAATGTCTTTTGTTGCAGTAACCTTTAGCATCTTAATTGTTGTGGTCCACTAACTTTCAGCATCGTTTTGTCTTTGGTTGCAGTAACCTTTACATTCTTTTGTCTTTGGTTGCAGTAACCTTTAGCATTCTTTTGTCTTTGGTTGCAGTAACCTTTAGCATTCTTTTGTCTTTGGTTGCAGTAACCTTTACATTCTTTTGTCTTTGGTTGCAGTAACCTTTAGCATTCTTTTGTCTTTTGTTGCAGTAACTTTTAGCATTCAAATGTCTTTGGTTGCAGTAACCTTTAGCATTCTTTTGTCTTTGGTTGCAGTAACCTTTAGCATTCTTTTGTCTTTGGTTGCAGTAACCTTTAGCATTCTTTTGTCTTTGGTTGCAGTAACCTTTAGCATTCTTTTGTCTTTGGTTGCAGTAACCTTTAGCATTCTTTTGTCTTTGGTTGCAGTAACCTTTAGCATTCTTTTGTCTTTGGTTGCAGTAACCTTTAGCATTCTTTTGTCTCTGGTTGCAGTAACCTTTAGCATTCTTTTGTTTTTGGTTGCAGTAACCTTTAGCATTCTTTAGTCTTTGGTTGCAGTAACCTTTAGCATTCTTTTGTCTTTGGTTGCAGTAACCTTTACCATTCTTTTGTCTTTGGTTGCAGTAACCTTTAGCATTCTTTTGTCTTTGGTTGCAGTAACCTTTAGCATTCTTTTGTCTTTGATTGCAGTAACCTTCCACAAAGAAGAGAACGAGCTGCCAAATCTGAGAGGAGCCCGATCTCTGCTGGTGGTCAAGTCCAGCCCCCATGTGGGCTTCGAGGGCTTCCACGACATCGTCCGCCACTACAACAAGCAGCCCCCGCTCAACTTCACTACCCCCAGCAACTGGACCAAGCGAGTATGTCTGTATACTTCTTCTTCTTCTTCTTCTTCTTCTTCTTCTTCTTCTTCTTCTTCTTCTTCTTCTTCTTCTTCTTCTTCTTCTTCTTCTTTTTCGTCTTCTTCTTCTTCTTCTTCTTCTTCTTCTTCTTCTTCTTCTTCTTCTTCTTCTTCTTCTTCTTCTTCTTCTTCTTCTTCTTCTTCTTTTTCTTCTTCTTCTTCTTCTTCTTCTTCTTCTTCTTCTTCTTCTTCTTCTTCTTCTTCTTCTTCTTCTTCTTCTTCTTCTTCTTCTTCTTCTTCTTCTTCTTCTTCTTCTTCTTCTTCTTCTTCTACTTCTCCCTTTTCTTCTTTTTCTTCTCTCTTCTTCTTCTTCTCTTTTTCTCTTCTTTTTCTTCCTCTTCTCAGTATCCTCCTCCTTCTTCTTCGTTTTCCCCTCCTCTTTCTCTCTATCCCCTCGTCTAGAAATGGACTTGCAACTCACATGGGGATCTGTTTAGTACAGCACTGGACTAGACAAGTCAGAACCAACCCAGTAAATGTAAATAAATGCGACACTTCTCCTGCATGGCTAGATGATCTCACAGCAACAACAAACTGTTTCTTTCACAGACATAACCCGATTATTTTAACATTTGCTATCGTTAAACATTTTTGTCAAAAATATTTAAATTGCTTAAGCGCGCGGGTTAATCAGAACCGTAGATTTCCTGTTGAGTTGAGTTGAGTCAATAATTGACATCACAACACTCAGGGCATTCCCCTGCATGCTCCGTCTTTATCTTCAGCAGCCAGAGCAGAGTTCTAATACTGATGGTACCGGTCACAATCTGATTAAATAAATGTCCGTCTTGCCTTTCCTCCGAGTGTAGTGAGCCGGCCAGACCCTCTGTTACACACAGGTGCCTCATTCTGTCCAGACTATAATAATCTTTCTCTACTGATTCCGTCGCTTGTTCCCAAAGGGCCTTGACCACATCTGCCTTGTCATGTATCAATTCACCACCCAGTGGTGCGGATCTAGCTAATGTGTCTGTTCATTACCCGCCACGCCGGCATGTCAAATTTCATTTTGTTCTTTGCGTAATTTTTAATTACTGATTTCTTGAATGCGTTTGTTGCTGCCCTCATTTACGAGTTTGCTAAACAATTTTAGATTGTGGGTGCCTCCATTGTCAGACAGTTATCAAGGTTCCGAACCCAGATGTGTCAGGATTTCTTCTGACCACCACAACTCGAGTCAGCCCAACCCAATTAAAATCTCCCCTAGCTAATTTCTAGAATCTTCTAACAATTTGTGTGACCACAGGGGAGCCGATACAAAGAAATCTCAAGGTACACGAAGACGGTGATTATAGTAATGATGCTGCATGATCACGATCAGGCCCGGATTTAGACTTGATGACGCCCTTTGAATATAAAGCACTGAGGCCCTACCAGATTAAATTACACCAGCTGATCTCAGAAAACTTTAGAATGAACACGTCTTTAAAATATGTGGATGATATAAATGTATTGCCGTTTAGTGGTTATTACAAGAACAAATCTATATCCTCTTCATGTCACTGTTGACACATAAGGCATTCGCAAGTGATCTCCATTGCTGCCGGTCTGCTGCTTTTCTGCCCATGGCATCCCATGTCAGTTTACATTCCTTTATTACCCGCTCTATTGTCCTTTTTCAGGTTTACTTAGGTCGTCCACCTCTCCTTTTCCCTTCTGCTGTCCAGGGGGAGAGCTGTTTTTGTCAGTGTCACAAGGCATTCTGCAAACATGTCCAAGCCATCTTCATCGTCTTACTTTGATAACATTTGCCAGTGATGCACATTCTGTTTTCCTCCTCAGTTCTTCATTTGTGATCTTGTTTGGCCAAAATATTCGTAGAATTTTCCTTTAACATTTATTTTGAAAAGTCTCAAGTTTATGTTTAATTCCCGCTGTCATTTCCCAACATTCACTATTGTATAATAGTATTCCCACAATGTTGCTCTAGTATAGAGAAAAAATAATAACAATTGCTGTTGAAGAATCACATACATTTTATTATAAGTAAAAAAGTAAAGGACCCTCTTCCACGCCTTTAGGCGTATAGGGCATATAGGGCTAGACCTATATTTTTATAGACCAATCGGCACAAGATGGGTGATGGGCTCAGCATCACGCCGACCGTCTTTACTTCCCAGTACTGCACCAGGTTTCCACTCGAGGGTATGTCTGGGAGCCAAATATTATTTGTTATTATATAAGCCTCCAAAAGGTTTTCAGTTACGCCTTAAGGGTTTTTTAAAGATTTATTTTATATATTTTCTAAATGAGATTTATTTAGGCCCCTGCAGACTGTGAAGCTTTGAGCGGTAGCTTATTTAGCTAATGCTAAATCCAGACACTGTTCACGACGATAATGAAGTTGACGATGATAGTGACGATAATGACGATGATAATGCGTTGACGATCATAATCGCGATGATAATGACGATGATTATGACGATTATTTTGACGATGATAATATTTGGAGGATAATAATCACAATGATAATGCGTTGTTTATGATAATGACGATGATAATGACAATGATAATGCATAGATGATGATAATCACGATGATAATGCGTTGACGATGATAATGAGGATGATAATGTCGATGATAATGACGATGACAGTGACGATGATCATGACGATGATAAAGAAATGATCATGACGATGATCATGACGATGATCATGACGATGATAATGACGATGATAAAGACGATGATAAAGACGATTATCATGACGATGATAATGATGATGTCTGACTATGCGTCCTGAAAATTATGTCCGCAGATCCCGTTCCAGGCCTCGTACCTCTATGATGCTGTCTTACTGTACGCCACTGCCCTGGGCGAGGTCATCAGGGAGGGAGGAAGCTATCTGGATGGAAGAGCCATTGTGGACAAGATTTTCGGTCGGACTTATAAAAGTGAGTTTTACAACAGCGCGGCATCTTTAAGACGGCGCGGCATCTTTGAGACAGCGCAGTATCTTTAAAACAGCGTGAGATCTTTAAGAAAGCGTGGGATCTTTGAGACAGCGTAGGATCTTTACGAAAGCGTGGGATCTTTGGGACAGCGCGGCATCTTTGAGACAGCGCGGCAATTAGAGACAGCGCGGCATCTTTGAGACAGCACGGCATCTTTGAGACAGCGCAGCAATTTGAGACAGCGCGGCATTTTTGAGACAGCGCGGCATCTTTGAGGCAGGGGTATCTTTGAGACAGCGTAGCATCTTTGAGTCAGCGTGGCATCTTTGAGGCCGAGCGGTATCTTTAAGATAGCGCAGCATCTTTAAGACAGCGTCGCATCTTTAAGACAGCGCAGCATCTTTAAGACAGCGCAGAATTTTTTTTTTAAATTGGTCCTTATTTTGTGTGAGATGTTTCTTTGATCTTCACCCGAAAAGGCAATATTCGTCCTTCCTCGGATGTGACCGGCGAGTCATTAGACGAGAAAATGAAAAATTAAAGGTTGATTCCAAGTGCAAAAATTAATGACAAAATATAGGTTTTCATAGAGGAATGGCACCCAAACATGGCTTCAGTTAATTAGCGTTTTAATTCATTTGATAACAATATGTTCAGAGACATTTGGAACATTAAGAAAACAAATACAACAAACCAAACGACATTAGATAATTTCTCAAACAAAAAGCACGCGTTCTGGTGAATCGTCTGGAAACGCTGAAAGTCAACAGGACATCAATCACCAGAAGTGACATTACCAAATGTCATTATGAGAGATGACTTCCCTTCCAAACAATGGTTAGTTGCGTATCCTTTACAGGACGTTGCAGAACCAACCCCAACAGCCCCTAGCTGTTGTGTGGTTTTTCTAAGCAAGTTTACATCCAGTAGTTTGCATTGCTCACTGGACGGTCGGCCCCCTGATACCACTCTCGAAACCAACGCAAGGAGCATGGCCCGCAGCTGGGATCGAACCCGGCATCCCGACATTCCGAAGCGTTCGCATCGACTTAGCCACAGAGCCCACTTTCCAAACCATAGCCATTCTTTTTTCTTCATCTGAAAAGTAAATTGATTTTAAAATTATTTTTATATAGGTCTACATTATATTTATTGGCTAATAAACAGCATGCTGTCTCGGAAGCTGAAATATTTTGGTCCTATCAAGCGACAAGACGGATTAGAAAAATTATAGCAGAGGGCATGGTACCAGGAAGGAGGGGCAGGGACCGACCGACACGAAGATGGGCACAGGATATAAGTTACTCCTTGAGTAAGAAAGTACATGAGGCGGGAGAGCTGGCGAGAGACGAGTTTCTTTCAGACAGACTGTGATGAGAGCGACGTTCTGCAAAGGACCTGCTACATGAGAAATTGCTTATATTTGAGAAACAAAATTCGATTATATATTTCCAGTTTAAAAAACACTTTTTATTTCAAATTCCCTTTTCTCAAATCACACTTTTGATCATTTATTACCTATTCTGAAATTTTACTTTTGATTATCTATTACCCATTCTCAAATAACACATTTAACATTGTTGCATATTCTTAAGTAACACATTTTAACATCTATTACTAATTCTGAGTAACACACCAAGTACATAAGAGGACTTGAATCAACATAGAACTGATACTGTTAGCCACCGGACGCTGGGGTTGATACTAAGGAGCGGATCTGAGCACCTATGGACATGTCCGGAGTGCAGTTATGATAACCCTGCTAACTAACAATTACTATTTCCGTGGCTAAGGCGTTGCGAGTCCGACTCTAACTCCAACGTACTGTCATCGAAACCCACTGCTGGCTGTGTGGATTTTTATCATGGTATGGGGTGTCGTAGGTCGACCCAGCTTGAAATGCTTAACTGGTGAAGTAAAGGCGGTCGGCGTAATGCTGACCACATTACCCACCTAGCTAGTGTCGATTGGTCTGTAAAGGTGTGAAAAAGGATCTTTACTTTATTTACTATTATATAGCGACTACGGTGTCCGGAAATTTGCGATCTTTTGGCAATTTTCGTTACCACGGAAACCATTCGAAACTTGCTTGGGAAATGTCGGCTGGGGTTTCGGGATGGCTCCTAATCTCTCATGAAATTTTGCGATTGGTGTGATTTTCACCCACTATAAAAAGCTGAAAACGGCAGGAAGGAACCCGATTAACAGCGCATGTCTATGACAGCCGGACGTCCTCTGTTTCTCTGTTACATCAGTTTGATTGAAAATAGCGCTAAGTATTCAAGGTTGGCTTTAGGCTTTAACTGTTACTGGCCCTGGTAATCCTAGTTATAATTGAATTCTCCGAGCATTTTTACATTTGTGTATAAAATTTCTTTCTGAACAGTGGCTTGGTAGATGTAGAGTGACATTTTTCAGGCAATCGCTGGCTCAGCCAGTGGCTGTGTCTCATTGGCTGCCATCTTGTCCAATGACAGTCCAATGTAAACAAAGCAAAAACGAAAAATTGCGCAGTTTGGTTGCGCAGAGAAAACCTGGTTTCTGGGAGGCAAGTTTTAGCAGCTGTTTTTTACATCTCATATCCACAAAAACCTACATATCTCAGCTCAGAAATGACATACAAGCCTAAATGAGGTACCGTTGGAAAGAGATTGTTTACAGTTATCTAACTGCGCTGGTTTTATTGGTGTAGAGGGAATTTTGAAAATTTGACTAGGTTATAATTTCTTTAAGAAAACTGACACCTTATCACATATTCCTAGATGATTCATCTGATCCTGTATTATCTAACTTCAAAACACCTGAACCATCTTGTATAGGTATCCAAGGTTATCTAACAAAAGTGGACAAGAACGGCGATGCTGAAGGCAATTATACAGTCCTGGCATTGCAGCCCTCAACGACCAACAACGCCACCAACTACTCCATGGTACCTGTGGCCAACTTCCTGTTGAGCCAAGATGGTGAACTTCCGGTTCGTAGTTTACTTACTTCTTCTTTTTCTTTTGTCGTCTCACTGATACCAGGTTAAAGCCCAGTATCGTGGTTTTGTCGTCTCACTGATATCAGGTTGTAACCCTGTATTGTGGTTTTGTCGTCTCACTGATACCAGGTTGTAGCCCAGTGTCGTGGTTTTGTCGTCTCAGTGATACCAGATTGCAGCCCAGTGTCGTGGATTTGTCGTCTCACTGATACCAGATTGCAGCCCAGTGTCGTGGTTTTCTGTGTTTGTCTTGCGCTTCTCAGGTGGCTTGGGTGGTGGATTTGTTCATCTTTTTTGCAGGTTTCAGCTACACCATTTATCCGTATCTTCCTTGGTCTTCCTCTCGCCATCTTCCCAGATGTTCTGCTGTGAAAAGTCTCATATGCAGTTTGATCTAGCTACATTCTTACCAGATAGCTGAGCCATTTCTCTTTTTTTTTTTTTTTTTTTTTGGGTCTGTCATTAAAACCCAGACAAGGTCTTATTCCAACTTTCTTTCTGCTACTGGTAACTTACTTATGACTGTTTCTTTGAATGTGTGTGTGTGTGTGTGTGTGTGTGTGTGTGTTTCATTATAAGACAGAGTGATTCCTTGTGTGGGTTCTGGGGACACGTTCTTTTTAAAACAATACTAGACCGACTGCCTCCCCATCAAGCCTGTCGTAAGGTGCATCGACTGGGAGGCAATGAATGAAGAGTCTGCAGGCAAGTAAATCAGATCTGTAAATCGGATGTGTAAGCAACACTTTGCTTCATTAACAAGGCTAAACGACCAGAGGTGGAGGAACAATCAGAACTTTCCGCCAGAGTTTTCCAGTCAGTCAGGGCGAAGAAGATCAGTTTAGAAAACACAAAGTCCATCTTCGTCAGGACACATAGTGCAATGATGTCGATCCTCTCAACTATAACTTGAAACAATCCTCTAGATTTTAACGGTCTCCTCAACTTTAACTTTAACCGATCCTTTCAACTTTAACCGATCCTCTCAACTTTAACTTTAACCGTTCCTCTTAACTTTAACTTTAACCGTTCCTCTAAACTTCAACTTGAACCGATTCTCTCAACTTTAACTGTAACCGATCATCTCAACTTTAACTGTAACCGATCATCTCAACTTTAACTGTAACCGATCATCTCAACTTTAACTGTAACCGATCATCTCAACTTTAACTGTAACCGATCATCTCAACTTTAACTTTAACCGATCATATCAACTAACTTTAACCGATCCTCTCAACTTTAACTTTAACCGTTCCTCCCAACTTTAACTGTAACCGATCCTCTTAACTTCAACTTCAACTTAACATTAGATAAAACATACAAAAGCAGACCTAGATATGTAATGTATGGCTTACAGTAGTGGCATGAAGGAAAGGTTTTTAAAAAGAAACCTCTGGTGGCTTTATTTGTTATGGGAGGCGCCGTGGTGTAGTGGCTAGACACTCACCTGTGGGTCCAACGATCCTGGGTTCAAATCTGGTCGGTGCTAAACTTATTCAAAAATAACATTGGCTTTCAAGTCAACCCAGCCTTAAATGGATACCAGGTAAAATTCCTGGGAGGTAAAAGCGGCCAACGTGATGCTGATAACACTCCCACCAAGTGCCGATTGGTCTATAGATTATAGGTCCAGCACTTTACGTCCAGTGCGTCTGAAAGAGTGGAAAAGGGTGCTTTGTATATCAGGATCCTCTCTTTATACTGGATGAAATCATTCGTATGTGTGCATTCTGTGTATATTTTAATTGTTGTCTTTTGTAGAAGTTCAACATGTATGATGGAAAGACAATTCGCTGGGTCAACGGGGCCCCTCCCATCGCTGAACCCATCTGTGGCTACAGGATGCAGAAATGTCTCAGGCACGAACGTGAGTACCAGGGTGTCCAAGACTAGCGGATACACGGTCTAGGGAGTGGGGGTGGGGAGAGAAGAATATTCAGCAGAAAGGGGAAAGAAAGAGGAAGAAAAAACAGAAGAAGCAGTAGTAGTAGTAGTAGTAGTAGTAGTAGTAGTAGTAGTAGTAGTAGTAGTAGTAGTAGTAGTAGTAGTATAGTAATAGTAGTAGTAGTAGTAGTAGTAGTAGTAGTAGTAGTAGTAGTAGTAGTAGTAGTAGTAGAAGAAAGAAGAAGAAGAAGAAGAAGAAGAAGAAGAAGAAGAAGAAGAAGACGAAGAAGAAGAAGACGAAGAAGAAGAAGAAAAAGAAGAAGAAGAAGAAGAAGAAGAAGTAGTAGTAGTAGTAGTAGTAGTAGTAGTAGTAGTAGTAGTAGTAGTAGTAGTAGTAGTAGTAGTAGTAGTAGTAGTAGAAGTAGTAGTAGTAGTAGTGAGTAGTAGTAGTAGAAGTAGTAGTAGTAGTAGTAGTAGTAGTAGTAGTAGTAGTAGTAGTAGTAGTAGTAGTAGTAGTAGTAGTAGTAGTAGTAGTAGTAGTAGTAGTAGTAGTAGTAGAAAAAGAAGAAGAAGAAATGGAGGAACAAGAAGAAGAAGAAAACGAAGAAGAAGAAGAAGAAGAAGAAGAAGAAGAAGAAGAAGAAGAAGAAGAAGAAGAAGAAGAAGAAGAAGAAGAAGAAGAAGAAGAAGAAAAAGAAGAAGAAAGAAGAAGAAGAAGAAGAAGAAGAAGAAGAAGAAGAAGAAGAAGAAGAAGAAGAAGAAGAAAGAGGAGGAGAAGGAAATAGATGGAGAAGAAGAGGGAGGAGAGAAGGAGGAGAGAAGAAGAAGAAGAAAAGAATAATAGGGAAAAAAAGCTTCAATCTGTTAGGGTCACTACACATTGTAAATCAGCCGGTAATCTAATAAAACTAACAAATACAATACAATATTGACTGAAATACCGATTTCTCCTGAGAACAAACTTAATCTGATTAAAAAAATACACGTGAAAAATATGGCGGGGAGTAAAAAATACAAGGAAAACCCAATTATTGACACAAGAGCTAAAGAAAACACTGATGAGTTTTAACAAAGTCACGGTGCTTTATAATAAGGGTGACGTTTCTTGTGGAAAGATAACATCCGCCACCGGGTCTCCCGTTGGCGGACTGGTAGACGACTTCGTCGCCGGTCAGGACAGTATTTTGGGTTTGTCTTCTTTGATCGCTTAAACACTGTAAGAGTTCTTTTAGGCCCTACCTGATAGCGTGCAATGCTAAGTCATTTTACATAGCACACATAACTTAGTTACAATTATAACCTAAAGCTCCCCCTTCACGAAGGTTGGTTGAACGTAATGGTTTTTCCCCCCCCCCCCCCCCCCCCCCCCCCAGCAAAACAAGCCCAGCCAAGCAAGTGGAAAGATAGAAATAAGTAAAGGAAAAGAACCTTTGTCTCACCGAACATGTGATGCTTAATTAATCCTTTTGAAACATAGGTGTTTGATGAGTGATGAAGTCACCGCTTCACAGCACTATTTGCCAACCCTTGGTTCGCGACCCCAGTATATTGATATATATAGTGGTTAGTTGCGTATCCTTTACAGGACGTTGCAGAACCAACCTTAACAGCCCCTGGCTGCTGTGTGGTTTTTCTAGACAAATTCAGTCCAGTAGTTTGCCATTGCTTTCTGGTCGGTAGGCTTTCTTGATACCACTGTCGAAACCAAGTTAATATGGAGAGCATCAACATAAACTTAAGCAGAAAACTCCTGTACATCTTCAGGAGGGATACAAAGGGGAGGGGGGGGGGGGGAGCAGAGTACTTAATCCTATTACAACTTATCTGTGATCTGTCACCAGAAATAACTTTTACCGCCAATGTGCACAACTAATGGCAACGACAGATGATCTGCCAGTTTGTCTAGTGTCAGCCTGAAAACTGTATCGTGTATAATGGTCGACGGCCCGGCTCTCTAGCGTAGTTGGCTAAACCGGATTGCGCGAAAACCGGGTGATGAACTCCCTGTGGTCCGGGTTCACTTCCGGGGGTAGGCAGGAAAGCCACATTTCTCCCAGATTTACGGTATTTACAGTAGAATTAAGGCCGAAAGGTTCGGATATCCATAATACCGAGCCTTAGGGTTAACAACACATGGCTTCTGGATACTAAAACAAACAAACATAATGGTGGACGAAACAAACAAAAAATACTATGAAAGAAAATTATTATTATAACAGATCATGTGCCTGTTAGTCTAGTGTCAACCTGAACACTATGTCGTATATCAGGGTGGACGAAACAAAGAAAACAATGGGGAAGGGCGGCTGAGCCCCTTAGTAAGTACATAGGGCCGGAGGCTCAAATTGTGTAAGCCCTATTTAAACACGAAATAATAATAATAATAATAATGAAAAAAGCTGAGGCTCATCCGACATAATTGGTAGGGAGCTGAGATGTCGCAACCGCACAAGTTTTCAAGTTGTATTCGTAGCAGCACGCTGTCATTGTTGTTGTTGTGTTTAACTGAGTCTTCACTGTTTAACTGTATTGGTGACGTAACTTACCCCTCGTCATCTTATCCTCAGTGCCTCTGACGGAGATCGCCGGCGGTGTTTTTGGTGGAGTGCTTCTCATTGCCCTGGTCATCTCTCTGCTGGCTTACAGGTAAAGTGCTTCTCGTTGCTCTGGTCATCTCTCTGCTGGCTTACAGGTAAAGTGCTTCTCATTGCCCTGGTCATCTCTCTGCTGGCTTACAGGTAAAGTGCTTCTCGTTGCTCTGGTCATCTCTCTGCTGGCTTACAGGTAAAGTGCTTCTCATTGCCCTGGTCATCTCTCTGCTGGCTTACAGGTAAAGTGCTTCTCATTGCCCTGGTCATCTCTCTGCTGGCTTACAGGTAAAGTGCTTCTCATTGCCCTGGTCATCTCTCTGCTGGCTTACAGGTAAAGTGCTTCTCATTGCCCTGGTCATCTCTCTGCTGGCTTACAGGTAAAGTGCTTCTCATTTTACATATAGCAAACTTTCCACAAGCGACTGTGATGAACATTCTGTCTGTTTTTTGTTGGCACAGGAGCGGAGAAACTATGGGGTGACCCGTTTCCTATGAAGCTGAAACTAACATTACCATTACACCGTGATTGGCCGTTCATTCATGCTTAGTGACTTTTTTTTTTCCACAGCGCCAGTTTAAGTGGCAGAGGAGTCACGTTGTGTTCTCCGCGACGCTATCACCGGCGATACCCCACAGCTGGTGAACGTTTAGAAGGAGGAGAAGGAGGGAAAGTCACCCTGGCATGATAATGATAATGACACAGTGACTGCAGCAGAAACAACAGTATAAAAACGAGTCAAAATACAACAAAACCAAACAAAGAAAATACAAACACGGAACGAGTAAAAATACAACAAAACCAAAGAAAATACAAACACGGAAGTACACGAGAACAAACAATTTATCACAATTGGACATGATTATTAACACGTTTGGTTGAACTTTTAAGGCTTCACTGCGCTGTCTGTTAACTAATGCAAGCGAATGCACATGCAAGCTCATATATAAGAATGCACACGCAAACATATACACCCATATAAATTCAAAAACTTTGCTAACATGTTGTTGCACACAGTAGGGCTTAGCATTAGGTAAACGCCTCAGTGCATATCTGTCATCCTTCAGTGCACACCTCTTATTATGTCTTGAGTGCACAATACTTCCGTGTGACTGTGAGTATGCGATAGCGAGAATAAGTCTTGTGTGCATTTATAACTGAGATTTCACCTTGTTTGGGAATATTTGAAGGAATTAAAACCTATGAGTAGTCATAGAACAGCCCATTAGCTAACTTTAGTCTCTTTCTTTCTTTCTTTCTTTCTTTCTTTCTTTCTTTCTTTCTTTCTTTCTTTCTTTCTTTCTTTCTTTCTTTCTTTCTTTCTTTCTTTCTTTCTTTCTTTCTTTCTTTCTGTCTGTCTGTCTGTCTGTCTGTCTGTCTGTCTGTCTGTCTGTCTGTCTGTCTGTCTGTCTGTCTGTCTGTCTGTCTGTCTGTCTGTCTGTCTGTCTGTCTGTCTGTCTGTCTGTCTGTCTGTCTGTCTGTCTGTCTGTCTGTCTGTCTGTCTGTCTGTCTGTCTTTCTTTCTTTCTTTCTTTCTTTCTTTCTGTCTGTCTGTCTGTCTGTCTTTCTTTCTTTCTTTCTTTCTTCCTTTCTTTCTTTTTCTTTCTTTCTTTCTTTATCTATCTATCTATCTATCTATCTATCTATCTATCTATCTATCTATCTATCTATCTATCTATCTATCTATCTATCTATCTATCTATCTATCTATCTATCTATCTATCTATCTATCTATCTATCTATCTATCTATCTATCTATCTATCTATCTATCTGTCTGTCTGTCTGTCTGTCTGTCTGTCTGTCTGTCTGTCTGTCTGTCTGTCTGTCTGTCTGTCTGTCTGTCTGTCTGTCTGTCTGTCTGTCTGTCTGTCTGTCTGTCTGTCTGTCTGTCTGTCTGTCTGTCTGTCTGTCTGTCTGTCTGTCTGTCTGTCTGTCTGTCTGTCTGTCTGTCTGTCTGTCCATAGCAGTCGCTTCTAAGCCCGGTATGATATGTATTACACTACCATTACTGTTTCCGCTGCTAATAATACTACTACTGTTCCTGTAACAATTCGCATAGAAATGCCCAATGTGCAATGAAGTCGCCTGTGATAACATAGCAGTACATACTTGTTGTCCCTATTGATATCCTGGCACATCGGGCTGACCCATTCGTGCTCCGTCCTCCTATGCAGTGTGGCGCCAATTGCAGTCTGACTGTATATTCGTTTCATCTTTCCCTTGAGTGCTGATCTTCGACCTGATCCCCTGGTCCCTCCTCGCAGCACCAAGATGATCCATCTGTCGTTCCGCTCTGTTCACTCGCTCCCTAAGGGCCGTTACACATCTAGCTTGTCATGCGTCAGTTTACCACCAAACTGGGCAGAACCAGCCAGTCTATCTGCATTCTAACTTCATAATACAGGGGCATATCCTGGGGAAAATATCCAAAGGACGCTTAATATCTGAAACCTCTAAAGCGATGCTTGCCACTCTTCGCGAAAAATACCAGCCTCCGCCATTCTCAACATGTACTGTGTGAGTCGGTTACAATTACGACATGCGTGTACAGATTCTCTAACCAGCGAAACGCTGCTGTTACCGCCTCCACCTCTATTCTCAAACTTACCGTTGTGGTGTCATATGCCATGCATTTTTTGCACTAAGCCGGTGTCCATTGGCTTTTGCTAAGAACCCCCATGAGCTTCGTCTTCATCTGTATAGATTCACACATCACTGGGCGAGATTTTTCGTGCATCATTTGTCGAGCTTCTGCTACTGCAGCGCCCACTGGCTAGTCCCTGCATTCGCGGCCTAGTGCTTCATTATGTATGCATATCAACCAGCCAGTAAGTATTGATTGGCATATCCTCTTTCTTAACCCAGCAGCCAGATTCTGCATGTCTGTCCTTGACACCCATTTCCAACAGGCCATTCATCGTCTTTAGCTCATTTTTCTCAAGAAGGCAGCCCATTCATTATGTCTACCCCGTCCATCCTTCTTCCTCCACCAACCACTGCAGACACGGCCAGTCTGTCGGCTCTTTCATTTCCTTTCACTCCGGCGTGTCCCGACATGCACAGGCAACATAGTTTATTGAGGCGGGACTTCTGGATGCTAACATAAGATAATATAACTCATAGCATAATATAACAACATAAAATACATAACTCAGCACAAAACAACATTGTATTTGATCTCCTATTGTCTTATTCCAGGAACTGGCGGTACGAGCAAGAGATTGCCGGTCTGCTGTGGAAAATTGACAAGTCGGAGATCCAGTGTGGTCACATGACTGCAGGTCGACTGGATAGAAAGGTCTACACAGATGATATGGATAACACTGCCAACTGTGTATGTTAATGGTGCTTAATCTATTTTTAAATCAGTGATTCTCCAACTGTGTGTTAGCGATTCTTCCGTTGTTGTCATCTCAAAGGCTCCCCAACTGTGTGTTAATGGTGCTTACTCTATTTTGTCATCAGTGGTTCTCCAACTGTGTGTTAGTGATGCTACAGCTGTCCTCTTCTCAGTGGTTCCAACTGTGTGTTAATGGTTCTTCTATTATTCTCTTTTCAGTGTGTCTCCAGTTGTGTTTATGATGCCTTATTTATGTTGTTATCAGTGCTTCTCCAACTGTGTATTAATGGTTCTTATATGGTTTTCTTGTCAACGGTTCTCCAACTGTGTTCACGAACACTCTTTGTGTGTTACAGGGAATCAGCATGGTATCGCTGGAGTCCAGAAACTCCTACACCCAGGTCTACACGTACGTGGGCAAGTACAAGGGGCAGACCGTGGCGCTCAAGTCCTACAACGTCAGCGGTTCGGATCTCACACGCAAAGACAAAATGGAGATGAAACTTGTAGGTTTTTATTATCGTTATCGTCGTCATCATTGTCGTTATTATCATTATTATTATTATCATTGTCATTATAATCACCATAATCTTCATTATTATCATTGTTATCGTCATCATTGTCGTTATCATCATTATCACCATCATTGTTATCATCATCATTATTATCATCGGCGTCATTATCATCATTATGTCATCATTATCATCATCCTTATTGTCATTATCTTCATTATCATTATTATCAGCATTGTCGTCATTTTCATTGTCATTATCATGATCATTGTCACCATCATCGTTGTCATTGGTGTCATCATCATTATCATATCTTATTATAATCGTTATTATCATCATTATCACTGACATTGTCAGTATCATTGTCATTGTCGTCCACAGTATTGTCATCGTCGTTATCATTGTCATCATTAGTGTCATCATCTTTGTAAGCATCCTCATCATTGTCATCGTTATCTTCCTCGTTATTATCATCGTCGTCATCATTAACTCTTTGGGTACCAAGCAACCTACAGTACGTTTATCAGGGTTCCTTTATATGGTAGGCTTTGAGCGACTTCTTGGACCCTTTTCTGGGGTAATAATTAACTCATCCTACTCCATTTGTAACTTCAACATTTCTGGTCCCATAATGGAATCATTTCAACTGTTTTTAGTTTGTTAGAATAAAAAGAGTAGGAGAAACTGTCGCCTCGGACTGTAAGAGTTGAAAAAAATTAAAGGTCTTGCAAAATGGCGAGGACAATGGCGCTTCTCCGCATCTTGTGGTCTCCAACTGTATCCATCAGTTTGTGTGTGAGGCCTTTTCCGTGTTAGGACAAACGGCTGTCAGGACACTTCTCTCCTTGTCTTCACCTGCTTTGTCATTTGTCGATTATGCATTAACTTGTTGGGAACTTACCAATGCAGATACTGTGTGCAACAAAATGAAACATATAAATGGTACTCTTTGATTGTGTCATGAGAAGAAAAGCAATGGAGACAAACTGTGCTGAAAGGACCGGGCGATAGAGGCATACAGAACACAACTTATATTGGATGGCATGAGATGCAGGAGAATACCATCATTAGATGTGTCTCATCTGTCTCATCATTATATTATTAGTTCTTAAAATCCAGAGTTGCTCGGCTCGCTAGCTCAGTTTGTTAAACCTGACTGCGTGGCGACCGGGTGACTAACTCCTTGTGGTCCGGGTTCACGCCTGGGGGTAGGCAAATAAGCCACATTTCTCTCAGATTTATGGTATCTATTATAGCAGGGTTGCGATATCCATAGTACCTAGCCAAGGGGTTAACTAACAACTCATGGTTTCTGGATATTTACAACAACAACAAAAATCCAGATTTTGACCACATTCATCATCAATTTCTGGTTTTGCCGCTGAGCGTCGTAGGTAGGAACAGCTTGAGATCAACTGCTATTGTCATTCCTTGTTGATATAAAAGATTTTTAATGTTGTCAGTCCATGTCTCTTCGGGTGACCTCTTGATTTCACATCAGATGTTTCCATGTGTACCACTTGTATTTGTAGTTACTGTAGTTGCATTCTAGCGACATGGCCAAACCATTTGATCTTCTATTTCTGAATGAATGGTGTTGTTCCCATGGTCTGCCTGATAGTACCAGAGATTGATACATTTCAGTAAATGACGTTTTTGGGGGAGTGTGTAAAAAAAAAAGAATTAAGTGAAAAAATAAGTTAAATGAAAGAGCGTGGACATAAGAATCATCTTGTAAAAGTATCAAAAGCAGTTGATTCTTCCGTGACTTTCAGATGAGAGATCTTCGTCACACGAATGTCAATTCCTTCATAGGCGCCTGCTTGGAGTCTTCAGTGCTGACTCTGGTTACAACATACTGTGTAAAGGGCAGCTTGCAGGTGAGGTCCTTTTACTTTAGCTCACCTGCGTCAATGTGTATGTATTCGTTGACTGTGTACGTTGTAACATAAAGTGCTACTTCCAAGCAACAAAATATGAGTTGAGTTGATTCAAGAACCGACATCACAGCACTCGGGGCACTTCCCTAACCGCCCTGTCCCTATCTTAAACAGCCAGCGCAGAGTCCCATTACCAGCGGTGCCAGCAGCATTCTGATTTTTTTCTTCACAATACCTTTATTTTCTTCACAATATCTTTATTTTCTTCACATTATCTTTTTTTTCTTCACAATACCTTTATTTTCTTCACAATATCTTTATTTCCTTCACAGTACCTTTATTTTCTTCACAATGCCTTTATTTGCTTCACAATACCTTTATTTTCTTCACATTCTCTTTATATTCTTCACAATACCTTTATTTTCTTCACAATATCTTTATTTTCTTCACATTATCTTTTTTTTTCTTCACAATACCTTTATTTTCTTCACAATATCTTTATTTCCTTCACAGTACCTTTATTATCTTCACAATGCCTTTATTTGCTTCACAATACCTTTATTTTCTTCACATTCTCTTTATATTCTTCACAATACCTTTATTTTCTTCACAATGCCTTTATTTTCTTCACAATATCTTAATTTTCTTCCCAATACCTTTTTTTTCTTTATGATGTCTTTATTTTCTTCATAAAACCTTTATTTTCCTTTCAATACCTTTTTTCTTCTTCACAATACCTTTATTTTCTTCTCAATACCTTTGTTTTCTTCACAATATCTTTATTTATTTTTCACAATGCCTTTATTTTCTTCACAATACCTTTTTTTCTTCTCAATACCTTTTTTTTTCACTATACCTTTTTTTCTTCACAATACCTTTATTTTCTAGACAATACCTTTATTTTCTTCTCAATACCTTTTTTTCTAGACAATACCTTTATTTTCTTCTCAATACCCTTTTTTTCTAGACAATACCTTTATTTTCTTCTCAATACCCTTTTTTTTCTAAACAATACCTTTATTTTCTTCTCAATACCATTCTTTTCTTCATTTTACGTTTATTTCCTTTACTTTGAATTACTTGCGTTTGCTCTACGACCACAACGTTACTTATGTGATGGGAAAACTAAACTTAGAACTTGAGGGATTGATGTTATATTTTCCCGCCATGATCCGTTAGTATGTACTCGTTTCAGGATGTTCTAGAAAACGATGACATCAAGCTGGATCAGATGTTCGTGGCTTCGCTGATAAAGGATCTAATTCAGGTAAGACTTTGATAGTAGATTGTGTGTATGTCTGACTTGCACAAAATGGAACAAAGGAGAAACAATACGCCCATGCATTGTCATTACCAGAAATCAGAACACTTATCAAAGGAAAAGACCAGAAATTGTGGAGAGAACAAACTAACAGTAAACATCAACAAGACCCCATCAGCAGACTCAACAGAAAGCAACATACAACAATTTTCCGTCTACGAACAGGACACTGCAGGCTCAACTACCACACATATGTATTAAATAAAGACCGCACAGTCCCCACAGTGGGCCTGTCAAACAGGACCACAAACACCTGAGCACATTCTGCAGACCTGCCAACTCTACCTACATCTTCGAAAAGACACCTACATGCGAGTTCATAGAGGCAACCCACCTGATGGTCTGATCCGGGCATACGAAACCGAACGCAAAGAAGAAGAAGAGTATGTCTGTCTGCCACAGCCAGTGTGGTCTGAGGTTCGAGTACCCCTTTGAGGGGTCACTACACGGCATTTTTTTCCAATTTATGACAAAATTATCACTTTTTCAATATGTTCATTTTTGTAATGTTCGGCATTCGTAGAATAGATTACACACAAAATGTGTGTCATTGGTAAACAATTTAGCATTGAAAAATTAATACTAAAGACACCAACCCATGCACTTTTTTAAGATAAAAAAAAGTTTAAAAGTCACTTTTCTAACAATTAAATTTTTCTGTTTGTTGTGTGTGTGATCTCCTAAAATCTTAGCTAATATGAGGACGTGAAATTTGGTGTGGATACCCCTAACACAATATTATAGGGTCAGGTCTATTTGAAATTACAGTTTATTAAGTAATTTGTTTTTTAAACGTGATTATTCTCCTAAAAAGCGACATTTTTGTATTTTTTTCAACATACCTAAATTTTAATATTCTAAAAAAAATATTTTAAACATCTTTGAAGTAAATAAACTAGACCTGACCCTAAACATAGGTTTAAAGTCTATGAATCGATCATTTGTTTCTTAATACCTCTGTTTGTTTTTGAAACTTTAGCTGTCTAAGTACATATTGTTTTTTTTTATCAAAATGGCGGCTGTTGCCATGGCAATCATGTTTTTTTACACTTGAAGTCTACAAATGTATCAACATACATCCCTACAAATGACCATTATAAAATAATTGGTCTAACATTGTAAGTAAAAAAAAAAAAATTTTCCTGTAGTGACCCCATAAGATTGATTGTGTTGTGCAGAAATGCGCAGATATCACAGACTAGCTGTAAACCACAAAGTGCCATTTGTTAAATTTTACTTTTTATGCTGGCTTTCACCGACTGTAAACTCCGACAGAAAGTGTTGGTTGTTCGTCCACTCATGAAATTTGGTCTTGAACCAGAACTCGAGTTTTGCAGATCTGGTTCATCTGTCTCAAACAGATGCACTACCACTTTGAAGGAAACACCACGAAATAGTGGCCTCCTGTGAAGTGGGTCTTTTCTTTGTTCTCGGGGGAAGTAAAAGTAACCGGCTTGATGTATGATACATCGCACATCGTCTAGCTTCATGTACTGACGAACCCTGGCATGTAAAAGGTCTTTTAGTTTACAATTCTTTTTTTTTTTTTTTTTTTTTTTAGTGTTGAAGTAACACCATACGCCAGATTCAGTGAAAAACAGAAGATTGAATGGTTTGGTCATGGCTAGAATGCAGCCGCAAAAAATTTCTAGCAAAGGCCCTGCACCTGAAAAGATCTGATGTGAAATCAAGATCTACATTGACATGGGATGAAAACAGCCATTGCTGCACTTATGTAGAGCAATGGATCACAGACTGTTCATCCACACACACACTTAACGACAAAAAGGGAAATTTATTACGATTTAAAAAAAAAAAAACTAGTAAATACTGAAAAGGACCCCTTTTTCATGCCTTCGGGTGTATTGGGCATATAGGGTTAAACCTATATTTTATAAACCATTCGGCAGTTGGTGGGGGATGTAGTCAGTATCACACCGGCCGCCTTTACTTCCCATGTATGTACTTAGTACCTATTCAAGGCTGGGTCGATCTGAAAGCCACGGTCATTTTTGAAAGTCCGACTCAGTTAGGACCTAAACCCACAAAAATTATGATGATGATTAATTGATAATGACTGATATAGTTAATATGCTAGTTAACATAGTCACGAACTACATAGGGCGCATTTTGTATGTACATGAGCATCTGTGTGTGCGTGTGTGTGTGTGTGTGTGTGTGTGTGTGGGTGTGCAATAAATATCTACGTGATCATTAAGAATGTATCACTGATTGTGTTTCTAAGCGTTATTTTAGCTCTAAAATGTGTTGTAAATAATTGAAAAACTCATCATGGTGTTCGAAGTTTGAATACATGGTATCTAGTATTCCTGGCTATTTATTTCATGTATAAATATTGCCAGCAAACAATACATCTTTCAGGGACTGCTCTACATACACAGCAGCGATCTTATCTACCACGGAAATCTGAAGAGCTCCAACTGTGTCGTCACAAGTAGATGGACCCTCCAGGTCACCGACAACGGTCTCCTAGATATACGTAACTCCAACAAGAGCAAAGAAGATCACTACGCATATTACAGAAGTACGTAGACGCAGTTGATGTTATTCATTATAGCAGGGGTGAGGAACCTAGACAGATTGGCTGCACTTCTATAGCTGTAGGTGGCCATCCTGTGGACCACACTGATACTGTTAGGGCTTTTCGAACAGTGCTTTTTAACCTCAGTTGCAACCTCTTTGCCAGCGGTTCTCTACCTGTAGGTCGCGACCCCTTTAGGGGTCTAAGACCCTTTCACAGGAGTCGCCTAAGACCATCGGAAAACACATATTCATTGAAGTTATGACATAGCAACGAAAATAATTGTATGGTTGGGGGTTACCACAAAATAAGGAACTGTAGGAAAGGGTCGCCGCATTAAGAAGATTGAGAACCCCTGCTCCATGAGGTGCAACGAAGTTTCAAGTTGAGTGGGAAGCAAATTTTTCAATGAGTGTATTTGGGCTTGTAATAATACTTTATAATACTAACTTTTTTGGCCGGGGGAGGCGGAGGGGGGGGGGGGGGGGGTCAGGTCAATTAAAAGGGAGAGAGAAAAGGGGGTGGTGGGGGGGGGGTCAGTTTAATAATAAGCAAAATATGTGGGTTTTTTTTTAAAACTACACTTACAACAAATAACCCAAAAAAAATTGGTTCATCAATAATATCCTATCCCAGATGACGCCACGGGACAGTCCAACATTTTAGAGGGTGGTAAGACTGGGTTTCCCGGCTTTCTGGCGCTTTTAACGACCCCAAAACATCTAGAACTGGCCGCAACCCAAATCCACCTACGTCCCACGAGGGAGTGCAGCCTAGGACCCACGACTGCATGCAGTCTATCTACCTATTTGTCTTCCTTTTTTTATCATTTTGTGTGTGGGTGGTTGTGTGTGTGAGTGTGTTTGTGTGTATCCATGAGTTGAAAACCCTTTAGCTGGGTACTACGGATATCGCACCCTCCGGCCTGGATTCCATGATAGATTCCGTAAACCTGGGAAATATGTGGCTTTTCTACTCACTCCCGAGCGTGAACTCTGACTACAAAGAGTTTGTCACCCGGTCGCCGAGCAGCTGGTTTAACCAACTTAGCTAGCGCGCCGGGCCTTTCATATTAGTTTAAGTTGCCGGGGTGGAGGGCGTGGGGGTCTTGTCATATTTTTAAGACTACACCACTTGAAAATGGTGGGCGGGGGGGGGGGGGGAGTCTTGGGGCCATTAAATAATTTGGCCCAGGTATTGACAAGCCAAAGGCTGGTCGGTTTTTTCCTGTGTGTTTCTGTTTCTCTAGTATTTTCTCAAGTACGTTGTTCTCTGTTTTCCAGTATCTCTCTCTCGCTCTCTCTCTCTCTCTCTCTCTCTCTCTCTCTCTCTCTCTCTTTTCTCTCTCTCTCTCTCTCTCTCTCTCTCTCTCTCTCTCTCTCTTTTCTCTCTCTCTCTCTCTCTCTCTCTCTCTCTCTCTCGCTCTCGCTCTCTCTCTCTCTCTCTCTCGCTCTCTCCAGCAATTCAATTCCCTACATACATCTGTCGCTTCCTGAAACCAAGCGGCTTCCGGGGTTTACCCAGCCTCTAGGGAAATGGGTACCAGAGTGACACTCTGGGGTGAATGGAGAAACGTCGCTGTAGCTGCAGAGTTACGTGCGGACGGCGACATAGGCGGACAGTTTCTTATCAGCTGTCCGTACTGGTGGCAGAGCACTTATGGTTTATAACCGTGTGCAATGACGCTGGTTCACATCTCCCGACTTGACCTTTACCTTTATCTGTCGCTTCATGCCTTCTAGAATGTCCCTACGTGCACATCCGTATGGCTTCCTGTATCTCTAATAACGTGTCACCACTGACAGTCACAGCTGATATAAATGTTCTTCCCAGCCACGATACCACACGGCATATCATCCGCTTCAGAAAGTTTTCTACATTTTCTCTCTTTAAAAAAAAAGTAAAGGACCCTTTTCCAATTTTTTAGGCGCATAAGGCATATAGGGCTAGACCTATATTTTATAGACTAACGGCACAAGATGGGTAATGTGGTCAGCATCACGCCGGCCGCCTCTACTTCCCAGGACTACACTCGGTGACCACTCAACCTGGGAGCCAAGGTTATTTTTGAAGAAAGGTCAGGCTCCGCCAGGGAGCGAACCCACTACCTTTCAGTTAGCTGCGCGCGTCTAGCCGCTCTGCCACGGCTACTCCCAAATTTTCTCTATACAGTGTAAAATCTGTCGTCGCATTCTTTCATATGCTTCTGCATCATGTAGTCTCTGTCATTTTCTACAACAGTTGTTCTTCCATACTGTGAATGTCAGAATGTCCTGTATCCTCCATCTTGGTCACCTGGTCCCCCCTTTTCCACCCGCCACCCCCCCCCCCCCCCCCGCCCCCCCCCCCCGCTTTTTTCCATATATTTCCTCCAGCTGGCCTCTGATAACCACATTTTCAGAATTAAATGTCACATTTTCATATCTCTTCCTTATCTTGAGTAAAGTTAGAAACGGTTCATGTGTGTGTTATGTTTTGTTTTTTGATGTCGCTCTGTTGATTAAGGCTAAACGCCGAAATGCCTTTTGTTTGTCTATTTGATTCTGTAAATCTGACATAAACCTTTTTTTTTTTTTTTTCAAATTAGTTAAAAGACCTTCTTGTCTATGTTTGTTAATTTATGCCATAATATATTAAGTTGTGCTACACCATGTTTAGTTATACTACAGCATGTTAAGTTATGCTACAACATATTAAGTTTTGCTACGACATGATAAGCTACAACATGTTAATTTATGCTACAACATGATAAGCTTCAACATGTTAATTTATGCTACAACATGATAAGCTTTAACATGTTAATTTATGCTACAACATGATAAGCTTCAACATGTTAATTTATGCTACAACATGATAAGCTACAACATGTTAATTTATGCTACAACATGATAAGCTTCAACATGTTAATTTATGCTACAACATGATAAGCTTTAACATGTTAATTTATGCTACAACATGTTGAGTTATGCTGCATCATGATAAGCTACAACATGTTAGGTTATACTACAACATGTTAAGTTATGCTACAACATGTTGAGTTATGCTATAACATGTTCATTTATGCTACAACATGTTAAGTTATGCTATGCTAGTTAAGTTATGAAATGCTATATTAGTGCCATACAAACTCTGTCACGAGATCATACCATATTGTAGATCTGCTGTGGAAGGCCCCTGAAATCCTCCGACACCCGGACAAGATCAAAGGCACCCAGGCGGGAGATGCTTACGCCTTCGCTATCATCCTTCACGAAATCTTTGGCCGCTCCGGGCCTTACGGCAGCATCGATATGGACCCGGAAGGTAGGTGTGGGGGAGGGGGGGGAATGCACTGTGTTGTGGGTGTGTGTGTGTGTGTGAGTGAGGAATAGACTGTTTTGATTTATAGAAATGATCTCGTCTGCCTAGCCTTATATGGTTCCAGGGAAAACTCCTGGGAAGTAAAGGTAGCCGGAGTGATACTGAACACATATATCATCCGTCAAAAACACATTGGTTTATAAAATGTGTCTAGCCCTGTATACCAAACAGGCCTGAAGGAGTGGAAAAGAGTTCTTTGACGATTACGTGAGTGTGTGTGCGTATTTGTGTGTGTGTGTTTGTACGTATGTGTGTGTGTATATATATATATACGTGTGTGTGTGTGTTCGTGTGTGTGTATATATATATATATATATATATATATATATATATATATATATATATATATATATATATATATGTATATATATATATATATATATATATATATATATATACGTGTGTGTATATATATATATATATATATATATATATATATATATATATATATATATATATATATATATATATATATATATATATACTTGTGTGTATATATGTACGTGTGTGTATATATATACGTGTGTGTATATATGTACGTGTGTGTGTATATGTATACGTGTGTGTGCATATATGTACGTGTGTGTGTGTATATATATATATACGTGTGTGTGTATATATATACGTGTGTGTATACATGTACGTGTGTGTGTATATGTATGTGTGTGAAATTTTGGCGCCTAAACACAACTCTTAAATATAAGCACTAACCACGCAGGCGCACATAAAAGTGGATCGTAACCACTTAGCTTGCTTTGCGGGGTAAAAATCGTCACGTTCAACCAGAATCCTCAACGGGGGAGCTATAGGTTATAATTGTGACTAGGTTTATTTGCGCCATATAAAATGGTGTGGCATTGCACGCCACCAGGTAGTCATGAAAAGACTCCTGCAGTGTTGTTGCGATCTCTAGAGACAGAGCCACATACTGTCCAAACCGCTTCGCCGACCTGCTGCGCTAATGGCGTTGTGAATGCTCCTTGGCCTAATGTCTCCTTCGCTTAACGTATACTTGTTATTTGTTCTGTAAAAGTAAATCATTGATAACACGGGTGTGAAAAGGTCTAACGTCTATAACACGGCTTTTTAACTGGCGGCCGGCGGGCCAAATCTGGCACATGGAGGTCTGGCAAGTGGCCCGCGGATCATTGCTAGCGGTAGTGTATTTATGATCTTTCAATGCTTTGGCTGGCGCCTCTGGTCGTTGAGGATCCTCTTTTTAACAATTGTTGCTGGCAGAACGGCTGGTCGAACGGCTGGTCGAACGGCTGGAGGAACGGCTGGCCGAACGGCTGGTCGAACGGCTGGAGGAACGGCTGGCCGAACGGCTGGAGGAACGGCTGGCCGAACAGCTGGAGGAACGGCTGGCCGAACGGCTGAAACTTTGGCGTCTCATGTGGGAGATCTGGCTGTGACTTTTTTTTTTTTAGGGGACCAAAAAAAATCCTTACCTGCACAGTCCGTGGTGACAGCACTAACCATGCGGTCTTAAATCCTGCAAAAGTGGAATGATAAAGGCAGAAATTTGTTTTTTTTTTTTTTTTTTTTTTTGGTAGATTAAAGTTGTTTGAATAACCCTGATCTGTAATATAACATACATAACCCTTGACCTGTTTGGGTCATGGATGTGTATTTATGCAAGCACTAGCCAAGAAGCCCGCCATCTTTATCATCTTCCTTTTTTTAACAAGTTTACAGTAATGTAGTCAAGGCATTCTCTTTTCATGTTTTTCTTTACCTCCCTCTCTTCTTCGACTTTCTCCTCCTTTTCACCAATGTTCCTTGAAGTATATAGTCTTGGCAATTGAACTGGTTGTTGATTGTGTGTGTATAAAGCAACATATAGTGCTACTTTCTAAGCAACAAAAATATGAGTTGAGTTGATCCAAGAACCCACCTCACAGCACTCGGGGAATTCTTATAAGCGCTCCGTCACCATCTTCAGCAGCCAGCGCAGAGTTCCAGTACCAACGGTGCCGGTAGCATTCCGATTATAGATTCGTCTTGCCTTTCCTCCGAGCGGCAGGTATCGGCCAGATGCCCTCGTCACTCCCCGGTCCCTCACTCACACCAGACTGTGGTGATCCATTTGCCCCTCTAAATTGTATACGTTCTCCCACAAGGTCCAAACCACCTCTGCCTTATGCATCAGTATTCCACCAAGTTGTGCAGGGCCAACAGAGTATGATAGAAAACGGTAGCTTTCTAGTTGAAAATTGTGAGTGCAATATTGAATGTTCTTATTCCACATTGTTCTTTGCCCCTCCCCCTCCTCTTCAACTATCTCCTCTTTTTCAAAAATTTTCCCTGAAGTATATATAGGTTTTGGCAATCGAATCATGTCTCACTACGTGCCCGAACAAAATTATATCTCAACGTTTCACAATTGCCGAAATAGGTTCCTGATTTCCTGTAAATTTGTTTATGTTTCTCTCTTACATTTTCATAACGTCCAAATGTGTACTTGAATTTTGTATGCTGTGACTTCCAGAAATCATAAATAGAGTCATGAGGGTACCGGCGGATGAAAAAGGACCGTTCCGGCCGGATATGACCTCTCTGACCTGTGAGGGTTACGTTAAAGAGGTCATGGCCTCGTGCTGGGCTGAGAGTCCGGAAGCAAGGCCAGATTTCCACGACATTTGGAACCGACTGAAGCCAATGAGGGCAGGCATGTAAGCGACATCTCCTTATACATATGTGTAGGCATATGTCAGCGACGTCTCGTTATAACTATGTGAAGGCATATGTCTTTGATGTCTTAGAAATATGTGTAGGCATATGTCAGTGACGTTTCATAAATGTGTGTAGGCATATGTCAGTGACGTCTCGTAAATGTGTATAGGCATATGTTAGTGACGTCATGTCATAATGTGTGTAGGCATATGTCAGTGATGTCTCGTTATAAACGTGTATAGGCATATATCATTGACGTCACGTTATAAATGTGTGCAGGCATATGTCAGTGACGTCATGTTATAAATGTGTATAGGCATATGTCAGTGACGTCTCGTTATAACTATGTGTAGGCATATGTCATTGACGTCACGTTATAAATGTGTGCAGGCATATGTCAGTGACGTCTCGTTATAAACGTGTGTAGGCATATGTCAGTGACGTCTCGTTATAAACGTGTGTAGGCATATGTCAGTGACGTCTCGTTATAAACGTGTGTAGGCATATGTCAGTGACGTCTCATTTATGTGTGTAGGCATATGTCACTGACGTCACGTTATAAATGTGTGTAGGCATATGTCAGTGGCGTCACATAAGTATGTGTAGATATATGTGTGGATCATTTCAGCGGCGCCGACACAAAGACAATATGCGTGTCCAATGCCTCTGGATTAAACCGTTAGAATGGCATGTTTAAAAAAGTGTAAACACGCTCGCCTGGGGATCGGAAGGCCGTGGGTTGAATCCGAACGGAAACGGAATTTTTTATTTTTTTTAATGACCTTGTCTCCCAGGTTGTCCAAACCTTAAATGGGTATCAGTTAACGTCCTGGGACGTAAAAGCTGCCGGCGTGATGTTGACCACATCACCCACCAAGTGCTGATCAGTTTACAAAATGCAGTTCTAGTATTCCATTCTTTTATCGGAGACATGTCAGTTGCGTGATTTTGTGTATTGTTCGTATTTGTGAGACTATAGATTCATGTAATGCGCTGATGAAGGCTCTCTAGCCGTAACGTTTACTTGTCGTTTGGGTTTGTGATACTGTAAAACTGACTGGTTCTACTTTTCTTTTGTTTGTCTTTTCAAAATATGACTACGCTGTTTCAGGAAACGAAATATTTTTGACCATATGCTGGCGATGATGGAGAAGTATCAGCAGCATCTAGAGGAGCTTGTCGATGAGAGAACAGAGCAGCTGAGCGAGGAGAAGAGGAAGACTGAGGCCTTGTTGTACAGGATGTTGCCTCGGTGAGCACCTGGACCACGTGATGTAGTGCTGTTTACTACTACTACTACTACTACTACTACTACTACTACTGCTGCTGCTAATGTTGCTGCTGCTTCTAATACTACTGCTGCTGCTTCTACTACTACTGTTTCTACTACTGCTGCTTTTAGTACTACCGATTCTACTACTACTACTACTACTACTACTACTACTACTACTACTACTACTACTACTACTACTACTACTACTACTACTACTACTACTACTACTACTACTACTACTACTACTACTACTACTACTACTACTACTACTACTACTACTACTACTACTACTATTTCTACTACTACTACTGCTACTATTTCTACTACTACTACTACTTCTGCTACTTCTACTTCTCCTTCTACTACTACCACTACTACTTCTACTACTACTACTACTACTACTACTACTACTACTACTACTACTACTACTACTACTACTACTACTACTACTACTACTACTACTACTACTACTACTACTACTACTACTACTACTACTACTACTACTATTTCTACTACTACTACTACTATTTCTACTACTACTACTGCTACTATTTCTACTACTACTACTTCTGCTACTTCTACTTCTACTACTACCACTACTACTACTACTACTACAACTACTACTACTACTACTACTACTACTACTACTACTACTACTACTACTACTACTACTACTACTACTACTACTACTACTACTACTACTACTACTACTACTACTACTACTACTACTACTACTACTACTATTACTACTACAACTACTTCTGCTACTTCTACTTCTTCTACTACTACTTCTTTTACTACTACTAATACTAATACTGCTACTACTTCCACCACCATTACTACGTCTACTGCTACTACTACTGCCACTCCTGCTATTATTACAACTAATAATAGTGATACTATTAGAAACTCTTCTTGTTCTCCCATAGTCTAGAGCATAGTCTGTTAACCAGCTCACGTCATTTTGCTCTTTCCTTTGCCATTGCATGCAGCTCATCCACTACTCACATAGTACTCACCTGCCTCTCTTGGCAGTGGTGAAATGTCGCAAGGTCTCATGGCTCGGGCACGTGGTGCGACATGATTCGATTGCGAACATTGTACTTCAAGGAACACTGGTCGAGGACAGGGGGTGGGGGTACTTAAAGAAGAGGAGGGCAAAGAAGAATCTGGAATGACAACATCAAGAAATAGACAGGACTAAATTATCATACACTTATGCATCAAGCAGAAGACAGAGAAAGATGGCGGGTTTTTATGTGCTAGTGTTTCCATCGATACACCTCCAAGACCCTATATGCTATTAAAATAATCCTCACTCTTCACCACACATAGGCTATGAACAGATTTCCAAACATTGTGCATGCATGTGTCAAAGACTGCATGTTCAGTTTTTAGAGGTACATAAATTATTCCTCAACGGAGATTAAAGAAATCCGCCGCCTAAAGAAAACAGCAGCATCTGCGCAATTATAAATTATAGAATCACAAGGACATGGGAAATCTAAGGCCACCGGAAACAAATTCGTGTCGATCGCACAGGAGTTTTCGAGATATTTGTTATGAGTTTTGAAACGCACTATACCACTGTTTCAGCTGCTACGATTATTACTGGCACTCTTACTATCGCTACTGCTGCTGCTGTTGTTGCTGCTGCTGTTACTGCTACTAATACTACTTTCGTTGCTCCTACTGTTACTATAGCCATGTGAGTAAGTTATTAATACGTAAAGATCATCTTGACCATTGACCAGATCTGTTGCCGACCATCTCAAGAAAGGAGAAGCGGTGATTCCTGAAGCGTTCGATTGTGTCACCATATACTTCAGTGACATCTGTGGCTTTACGTCACTGTCGGCCCAGAGCACGCCTATGCAAGTATGTTTGCCTTGAAAACCGTTTGATTTTTTTTTTTTTTTTTTTGTTGCTGTTGTTGTTAAGTGAAAATGTGGGTTATCAGGTAGTCAGCTAATCACAGATCCAACTTCATAGCAAACAGGACAAACCAAAATTTATGTGACAAAGAAACCCACACAGAATGTCCTTCATTGTTTCTTGAGAGGAACATTGACACAGACTGCAATCGCAGCAAAGCATACACACGCAGCCTTCAGAAGTGCTAACACAGACAGTCCGGCACTAGAAATATAGTTAATTGTTGATAAAAGCAGCAGTTACAATATATCAGTAGTCGCACACGTATCAATAATTACATAAGGCACCACCAGTTATTTGTCAACAGGCTACTCGCCATTTTCTGAATAGGCAGTTTACAGCACAGACTACATTTGGCACAACTGAAACATTTCTAAAATGAAATCCGCATATCATAGTGCCGCACTATGCACTCAGCTCAGTAGCTGGGCAACGAATCTATATTCTTTTAGCCTACAAATGGAGGAAAATGCAACCGTTGATTTTTGTCACAAGCAAAAAGCTTACAAATACTCAAATCATTCCGTCTAGCCGCCGTATTGCCCGGAAGCGTGCGCGTGTGTCGTCCAGCTTTGTAATATGAGATTAGTGAACGAGTTTAACAGTTTCGTGATCTTCGAATACTATAGTTCGATTTCGGCGATGGACGGTTTATTTATTTTTTTAGGCAACGTTCTCTTGGTGTCCGGGCGACGGTACGAGAGTGGCACCGTGAGAGAGATTGTGGCCTCACTAGATAATATTCTCAAAGACAGCAGTAGGTACACTTTAGCCAACGTCTTTTGTGTGTGTGTGCGCGCGAGCGTGCGGAGATGGCGTTTATTCGATCCCCTGAAAGAACCTCAACCTCTCGCCAAATCGCACCGCCTCCTGCACTGTCATACCCTATCAGTCACTTATATCCATTGCCCATCTTCATTCTGGTCTGTCCCTGTCTCTCCTTCCTGGCACCGTGCCTTCTGCTACTGTGCTTTCCAATTGGCCGTGGAGCTTAATCTTGGCTAAGCAGCAACAGTAAAAATCACTAACGACCTACACTGCACAGAAGGTTATTTCGCATCCTTATAATGACCTGAGAGACGATCTGCTAACGAATACACATGCGAACTGATCACGTCTCGCCACTAGAGAAAAGCCAATGGCAAAAACCTTATAAGATTAACTTTTTCCACTTCAGGTTGTGGACATGTTAAACGACCTGTACACATGCTTCGATTCCATCATCAAAAACTTCGATGTGTACAAAGTGGAAACAATCGGAGATGCATACATGGTCGTCAGTGGCCTGCCTATCAGAAACGGAAACTTGCATGCGGGGGAAATCGCCTCCATGTCATTGGCCCTGCTAACCGCCATCCGGTCTTTCACGATCAGACACAAACCGGAAGAGCTGCTCAAACTGCGGATTGGGATTCATTCAGGTGAGCAGATGTTTCTGTTTGGTTTTAAATCTGCTTTCCTAAGTTCTTAAACCATACTTGTCCCCGTTTTTGTTGTTTACTATGATTGGTTCTTTTCTGTTAAGCTACGACATCACGCGATATTTAGGGAAATCCCATAGTATGTGGGGGGAGGGGTTGTTATGTTTAGAGTTAGTGTTAAATGAAAAGCGACTACTACAAACCCTAACCTCCCCGTACTAAGGGGTTTCCCTAAATCTCGCGTGATGCAGTCGCTTACCAGAAAAGAACCCAATGCTTTTCTGTGTTCTGTGACTGCTATCACTTTGGGTCGTGAGTGCAGGGATTGGCCAGCTGGTGCTGCAGAATCAGAAGTTCAACACATGATTGATGACAATTCCTGCCCAAGATGGCTCTGTGGTGAGGGGCAGACGAAGTGCATGGGGGTTCATGGCGAAGGCGAATGGACGTCGCTTGGCGCAACAAAGCCTGGCATATGATATCACAACGTCTAGTTTGAGAGTGGAGGTGGAGGCAGTCATTGCTGCCTTCAGTTGGCTTGAGAATCAGCTGTACACACATGTCGTCATTGTAACAGACTCACGGAGCATAATGAGAAAGGTGGAGACAGGCATGCTCCGTGTAGAGTTGCAAGCATTACTTCAACGGTCCCGGGTAGTTAGCCTCCTTTGGATATTTTCTCCAGGTAACGCCGGTGTGTTGGGAAATGAACAGGCGGATAGACTGGCCGGTTCTGCATCACCTGGTAGTGAACTGATATATGACAAGCTGGATGTTGTGAGGGCCCTTTGGGAGCGAGTGAACAGTGCCGAGGAACAAATAGATCATTACGGTTTGAGGAGAATGGCACTGCGAGGAGTTACAATTGGATCTGGCCGACAATCGGGGGAGGGGCAAGACGAATATGCAATCAGACTGTTACTGGTCCCATCTGCTGCTGAAGATGGGGACGGAGTGCTTATGGGAGTGTCCCGAGCTCTGTGATGTCGATTCTTAATTCAACATTCAATATTTAACATTCAACATTCGTGGAACTAAAAATATAAGTGTGTTTAATTCCTTGATAAATACTTTGGTCAAACTGTTTTGTTTCTTCTTTTCGTTCGTAACTGAGTTGCGCTTGTTCAGGCAGAGCTGCTGTATGTGTGCCTTTCGGCCCACACATCCAGCTTTAGCGAGCATCTCCTAACTGGGTTAACTTTCCGAATGGTCAGAACGTGTTCACTCCTTGTCCATGATCTATCCTGTCATCTAGAAGTCAAGCTTCTTTGTATTTCATCTTCTTCTTTTTTGTGTTCACCGGCTGTAACCTCCGGTGGAAAGTTATGGTTGTTCGTCCACTTCTCGACTGCAGTCCTGTTTCAGAACCTGAGTGTTGCGTGTGCATCCGTTCGACAGAGATGACTCATGTGTGTAGACTGTTGGTTCCTTGCCTCTCAGGCAGATGCACTCCGACTTTGAAGGAAGCTCCCAATTATTCGACTCTTAGGACATGCTTTTGTGAAGGCAGTGGGTTTATTCTTGTTTTCCATATAATAGGGCCTCGGAACAAAAACGGGAAGGGGGAGGGGGGTATCATTTCATCAGAAGTCACATGCTCTCTCTCTCTCTCTCTCTCTCCTCTATCTCTCCTCTCTCTCTTCTCTCTATTCTCTCCTCTCTACTCTCTCTCCTCTCTCTCCTCTATCCTTTCTCTCTCCTCTCTCTTCTCTTCTTTATCCTCTCTCCTCTATTTCTCCTCTCTCTCTTCTCTCTCTCCTCTATTTCTCCTCTCTTCTCTCTCTACTCTCTCTCTCTCTCTGCTCTCTCTCTCCTCTATCCTTTCTCTCTCCCCTCTCTCCTCTTCTTTCTCCTCTCTCCTCTATTTCTCTTATCTCTCCTCTCTCTCCACTATTTCTCCTCTCTTCTCTCTCTCCTCTCTCCTCTCTCCTCCTCTCTCTCTTTCTCCTCTCTCTTTTCTCTTTCCCCCTCTTCTCTCTCTCCCCTTTCTCTACCCTCTCTCCTCCCTCTCCTCTCTCTTTCCTCTGTCTCATCTCTCTTCTCTCTCTCCTCTCGCTCTCCTCTCTCTCCTCTCTAGCTCCTCTCTCTCTCCTCTCTCGCTCCTCTCTCTCTCTCTCCTTATTGTGAATGCCTCTCTATATGAGTGCTCGTCTGTTTGCCTAATCACCCTCCTATCGTTATAGCCTTGTCTGTTCATCTGCATATCTGCCTGTTTTTCATCCGTCCATAATACCAAAAAAACACACAGTGACCTCTGGCGGCAGCATGAACATTATCAAACGATAGTGCAGCGATTCTCAACATATGGGAAACCACTCCCCCACAGTCCCTCGCAGCGTCGTGTTCGTGTCCGGAATTGTATGGGCTGTTTACGAATAATTATTTAGGTTTGCACTATTTTATTTGGGAAGTTAAAGCAGCCGGCTTGATGCTGACCTCTTCACCCACCAAGTGCTGTTTGGTCTGTAAAATATAGGGTTAGCCCTACATAAGCAATATGCCTGAAAAGCGTGGAAAATGGTCCTTTAGTTTTTACTTTTGTATTTGGCTTTTTTATTTTTGCTGTCTCCGCAATGGAGGCTAGCTGCTTTAGGAATGTTCGTTCATTTCTGCTGTTGGCTTATTACATGGTGATTCCCAGAGTACTTCCTTGTATAAATTGGTTAAAAATTAGAAGGTACCTTTCATTGTACTTGTTCATCTCGTCTTTTTTATCATCATTCAGGTGCCGTCTCCACATGAAAGGTTGGCTTTAGTGGATCTCCAGCACATCCTGTCTCTTGTTTTCAGAGTAAACTCTCTCAGACTGTTGTTCGTCCATCTCTTGATATTGTTATCTCCCCTGTATCATTTTCTACCGCCTGTTCTCTTGCCTTCACCTTTCCCCTCCTTAATGGTTTTTGAAAGACCGTTGTGTCTTTTCATGTGGTTGAAATATTTCAATATATATTTTTTTTTAGAGCAACCTTTTTCATTTCCTGCTCCCCCGCGAACCACTGTATTTTAGCCTCTTCTTCTGCAAGTTTACCGACTGTAAATCAGCCGGAAATTCTGGTTGTTCGTCCACTTCTAGACTTTTGTCTTATTCCAGAACTTTCGTTTTTCGTGCTCATTCGTTTGACAGATATGGCTGATTCGTAAGCAGACTGTTGGTTCCTCGCCTCTGAGGCTCATGCACTCCGATTTGAAGGAAACACCACTTTTATGACATGCTTGATAGGAAGCAGTGAGTTTGTTCCCTTTTTTTCCCCCCACTAAAATGGAGCCCCGGAACTCACAGGTGGCGTATTTGACAGTTTTTGCTTCCATGAAATCAAATAGGACCTATTCTTTACATAGTTGATACTTTTCCCATTTTACCTCTTCAGATGTTCAGAAATGTATAAAGTTCTGGTTCGTTCTTCGAACAACCTCGAAAATAGATGCTTGATACTGCAATCGAATTTCTCTCATGTTTTTTTTTTTTTTCCACTTTGTTCTTCGTATACTTCTTTTTCTTTGAAATTTGCTTTCTGTGATATGATATCTCCAAGTAGGAAAATAATTATTTTCGCTGCCTTCATATTTAGCCATGTTTTTAATCTTTCTACTTCCTCCTTGTGTGAACTGAAATATATCAGCTATAAATACTGACAGATGGATTAAATTGATGTTATTTGCAGCGCTTCTTCTATCGGAAACAACACTCCGGTCATTATATAAAATTCCCAACCTCTAAGCAGCAATAAATTTAGAAAAATATGCTAATTTTGTGACATACCAACTCCATTTGTATTTGTTTTTATTTGTGGTTAGTTGTCAGGTGAGGCGAAAAACAATTGCCCCTGTTTTTGTTGGTCTGCGAGATTTAAACATCTCCATCTGGACGGCAAACCAACAAGGCAAACCCCCGTTCAACCTCCACGGAAGTTATAATGAGGGTATCAGTAACTTCTATACCAGACAGGTGTAACTGGTAGACCTAGATGACTAAAGAGAATCAGTTTATTCCAATTAACGAGCTCTTTTTATCCGGTGAGGCCATTTATCTTTTCAAAGCTGCAGTAAGGAGTCTCCTTGGCGAAATGGTCAAGTCGTTTGCCTCGCGCTCGGAAGGTCGTGGGTTCATTTTAAAGCTGTGCCGTTTAGTTCACGAATTCAATTTTTACGTAGTTAGTGCTTCATGTGACGCTCTCGGCAGACAGCTAGCTATTCTGCAGTAACCCAGTTGAAAGCACCCCCGTGCCTTTTGACCCAGTCCACAGTTAGTTATCAGTCTAGGTTGAACATACTTTTTTTCATCACCTTGATATCCAAGTCGATCCAGCCTTTAAAACGGACACTATGAACATTTCCGGGAGGTAAAGGCTGCCACTATAATATCAGCTACATCGTCCATCAACTGGGGATTGGTGTCAAATATGAGAGCTGAAGTCAAATATTTATGGTTGAGGTATATTGAGAGAATGTCAGATGACAGAGAAGTTAAAACTGTATACACAGGGGAGCTGAATTATCATAGACCACGAAGCAGACCCCCCCCCCCCCCCCCCCCCCCAAAAAAAAAAAACTATGGAGAGATAATGTCTCTACAAACCTTCAAACACTTGGTGTCACTAACTGTAAACAGAACGCCAGCCAGAGAGATGAATGGAGGCGGGTGATCTCTGCAGCAATGAACCCCAAGGGCTCGGAATGCTGAAGAAAAAGAAAAAGAAGAAGAAGAAGAAGAAGAAGAAGAAGAAGAAGAAGAAGAAGAAGAAGAAGAAGAAGAAGAAGAGAAGAAGAAGAAGAAGAAGAAGAAGAAGAAGAAAACGAAGAAAACGAAGAGGAAGAAATAATGTTTAAAATAATAGCCGTAAGTGTGTAGGTATGGCTAGAAGTTAACGTCAAAATTTACTTAGCGATTGAAATTAAATTGCAGGGTCTTTCGCTTTTATCAAAAAAGGTCATGACAAGAATAAAGCTGAGAACCGCTGCTTTACTGCAATCATTAGACTATAAACAATAAATCATTGCGACAGCATCCCGCTTCTTGTTCCACTCTGCTGCATCCTGGGAGACGGTGAATTAGTCCCAAGCATGATTGTTGAGAGCATCAGATGAAGTCAAATAATACAGGTTTTTAGTGTCATTATCCTTTTTATTCTCCTTCTCTTAATTCTCCTCCATTATTATCATTTTTTCCCTCCCCTTTAATCCTTCTTCTCCCGCCCCTTCTTCTGTTTCTTCTTCTTCTTCTTCTTCTTCTTCTTATTATTATTATTATTATTATTATTATTATTATTATTCTCATTATTATTATTATTATTAATATTATTATGCTTCTTCTTCTTCTTCTTCTTCTTCTTCTTTTTCTTTTTCCTATACCACTACGACTGCTATTACTACTACTGCTGCTGCTGCTGCTGCTGCTACTACTACTACTACTAACACCACTACTACTACTACTGCTGCCACTACTACTACTGCTACTGCTACTACTACAACAACAACTACTACTACTACTACTACTACTACTACTACTACTACTACTACTACTACTACTACTACTACTACTACTAACCACTACTACTACTACTACTACTACTACTACTACTACTACTACTACTACTACTACTACATCTTCTTACTCGTCCTTCTTCATATTATTCTTCTATGGTTTTTCTATTTTTTCACCCCCCCCCCCTTCCCCCTCCTTCTTTGTATACTACACAGCCTAACAGCAAAAGGACTGTCTTGACTGCTCGTATCTGAATGCAGTTAGTTTGTGCAACTGCTCTAGTGCAAAAACGAGATGTTTCTGATTTCACGTTAACTCGCGAGATTCAAGAAAACCGCCTCTAGGATGACTCCGGAGAGCCGTGACCTAACTATTGATGTCATTGACTTTTGACACGAATGTAGCAGCGCGGCATTGCTGAACTTGTAGACTCTTTCTGGCCAAGTCAAACAAGAGAAACAATCTGAGCTCCTCAGTCCTAATGTTAGAGACAATTACTTAGAATCCAGTGGAGCAAAAAGAATAACAATGCTTGTTCTTCGAAGAGCCTGCTCATTGATGGTAACATTATTGCCTTCGTCGTTTTAGTGTTCAATAATTATTCTTCTGATAAGAAAAAAAAAAAACAAAAAAAAAACAACATCAATTCTGGATAGTGTGAAATGTTCGTGATGTCTCTTCTCCAGGTCCGTGTGTCGCTGGGGTTGTTGGTCTGACTATGCCGAGGTACACTCTCTTTGGCGATACCGTCAACACAGCGTCACGGATGGAGAGCAACGGAGAAGGTATGGCCTCTTGCATTCAGCCACACTTCAGGTTTCAAGATCATGAAAATGTGTTCAAAAACTATAGCTACAG
Organism: Candidula unifasciata; assembly: GCA_905116865.2. Taxonomy (NCBI): domain Eukaryota; kingdom Metazoa; phylum Mollusca; class Gastropoda; order Stylommatophora; family Geomitridae; genus Candidula; species Candidula unifasciata. The sequence continues at coordinate 419,542 of CAJHNH020003668.1, forward strand.
AAACACTCGTACTTGACAAGGGAGAAATTGTGAAGACCATCTATGAAAAAGGCTGATAGAAGGCACTAGGTTAGATACAATAAAATGTGTACGTGGGTTCGAATCCTGAATGGAAGTAGAATTGTTTTTTCAGACCCAGCCCTTAATGGGTACCGGGTACTGTCCTGGGAAGTAAAGACGGCCAGCGTGATGCTGACCACATCAACCACTGCGTGCCTAAATGTCAGTAAAATATAGGTATAGCCCTATATGCCCAGTGCGTGTAAAGGCACGGAAAAGGGTCCTTTCTAAGAATGTGTGAACGTGGAATTAGGAATGGATTCGACAAGGAGGGACGTTTAAGAAGGATGTGTGTATAATCAGTATGCAACAGAAACAGTTAGTATCTACATCTTAAGAAATGACCTTCCAGAGACGGAGCATTTGTGGGTATGTCCGATGTGCTATGGTGCGGATCCCCAAATCAGTGATCACTTTCTTAGTGTGTGTGTGTGTGTGTGTGTATGTGTGTGTGTGTGTGTCTTCTCCTTCTTAGTATTCTACTTATTCGCTTCTTTCTTAACCCCCATAATCGTCTGTATACAGTTTTTTAATGATTGGTGCAAGTTGGTCTTAATTTCTATGAGATTATTCTAAACGCCGTCATTCCACGTTCAGCTCATTACAAGGAGGCGACAAGATGAGTATGTCGTGGCAACGAGACAATTGGAGGGAGCGTAGCAAAGAGAGACCAGTAAATTACTGTTGCATAATAGTACGGGGATACATGTGTAATTACATCTTATGTTATCACTATTAAAACATCTTATGTTATCACTATCACGTGAAGGCAGTTGCGGTGAAATGCCAAAAAGGACTCGATGCCCTCAAGATTATGGCATCAATGGGCATGGAACAAAGAATATTGTTCACAATGTTCCAGTATGTGATCCTGTAGGTGATAGATTATGGAGTGCTTACCATATCAAACAATCAACTGATGAAACTTGAAAGCATACAGAATGAAGTAATGCGAGTGATTCTTGGATGTACAAGAGATACCCCGGTATTATGTGTGCGATATATACTTGCACAGCTAACTATTGCAGATAGGCTCAAAGTTCTGCAAGCAAAGTCATATCTCAGAGTAGCTGCAGACAAGAAGTACCTCTTGTATGAAGCCCTGGGTAGAGCTAAGGGTTACAGACGGCAAAGAGAAAGGTCTTGGATGGCGCAAGCTGAGGAAACAAGCAGACACGTGTGCAAGCTTGATAAATTTGTGCAAGGTGAGGAGTGGGTCAAAGTGCCTGATCAGGTTTCAGACTTGTATAGGGTTCTAATCACTTTGGGTCGAGTGTGCAGAGACTGGCCAGCTGGAGTTGCAGAATCAGAAGTTCAACAAATGATTCATGACTATCCCGCCTAAGTGATGTGATTATCTATACTGATTTGTTGTGGGGCAGACGAAGTGCATGGGGGGTTTATAGCAAAGGCGAATGGACGTCTCTTAGTGCAACAGTCTGTCGTATGATATCACAATCAGCTGTACACACATGCCGTGATTGTCACTGATTCACAAAGCATGTTGGGAAAGATGGAGACAGGTATGCTTCATGCAGAGTGGCAAGCATCACTTCAGAGTCCAGGGTCGTTAGTATCCTTTGTATATTCTTTCTATGTCATGCCGGTGTTTTGGGAAATGAGCAGGTAGATAGACTGGCCGGTTCTGCGCCACCTGGTGGTGAACTGATGTACGACAAGCTGGATGTTGTGAGCACCCTCTGGGAAAGAGTGAACAGTGCGAAAGCGCAAATAGATTATTACGGTCTGAGGAGAATGGCTCTGGGAGGAGTTACCAGTGGATCTGGCCGACGCTTAACACTAAAGGGAAAGGCGAGACGGATATACAATCAGGCAGTTACTGGAAATCTTCGTTTGCTGCTGAAGATGGGGACGGGGCGATTATGGAGGTATCCCGAGTGCTATGATGTGGATTCTTAATTCAACATTCGACATTCAAAATGTTATCACTATCGACGTCACTGCACATTGGGCATTTCCAGGCGTGCTCATTCGTCCGATGTAGCACCACTCCAAGGTATTTCCACTTTTTGTTCTTATGAGAGGTTGGTTAAAATGTCTCCTCTCTCTCTCTCTCTCTCTCTCTCTCTCTCTCTCTCTCTCTCTCACACACACACACACACACACACACACAAGTGAGAAGAAGAAGAAGAAGAAGAAGAAGAAGAAGAAGAAGAAGAAGAAGAAGAAGAAGAAGAAGAAAGGGAAGGCAGAAAGACATTTACTGTAACTTGACGATAAATCAGTGAGTTAATAAATGAGTCAAAAAGCCACCAAATCTTCTGGTTTCCACCGCTGACCTACATTCTACTTTCTCTCGTTTCAGCCTTAAAGATTCACTGCAGCAAAGAATGTAAGAATATACTCGACGCCATTGGGGGCTTTCATCTTGAAGAACGAGGGCTCATTTCTATGAAGGTAATTACTACTGCTACTGTACTTACCTCTCTGATGCTGTTACTTTTTTTGATAATATTACTACTACTACAACTTCTCCTACTATTAGAGCTCATCATCATCATCAATCAGCATATCCTTTACAGAACGTCGCTCTCTTCATTGTACGCTTAAAAGTCTCCCTTTCTCTAGCTAATTTTCCAGCCCTATGGGCTTTAATAGCCAATGCATCTACAATGTCCTGTATCCATCTTCGCCGTGGTCTACCTCTGTCTCATATTCCGGAAACTGTACCCTCCTTCACTGTACACTCCAGACCACCATGGCGCTTGATATGTCCAAATAACTTCAGCTTTCGCAAGAGAATGCTGTTAACGAGCCAGTTCTCTTTGATATTCAGGTCATGCAGAATGTCGACGTTTTTCTTCTTCTCGGTCTATGCTATTCTGAAAATTGTTTGTATTATTTCAGTTCCAAAGCTCCGATTTTCTCCGTTAAATAGTGAGTGACAGTCCATGACACATCCATAAGGTGCAACGGGAAAGATGCAGGATCTCAAAATATCTACTTTATCTTGCTTGCAGGTGCCATAGGTTCTTCGTGCTGTTTAGCCTCTGCACTGCTAAAGCGAGTCGTTTTCCGACTTCTTGTGTGCATTCGTTGTTGCTGTGACATTTTCAATCGTTTCATTGTATACGTGTTTGGTGTGCTGTATTCATTGTGTACATCAATTTAATGGGGTTTTTTGTTCAGATTCAGGAATAAATTCTCTTCCTTACTGTGAATTTTGACAGTCAAGATTAATTTTGTTTACACCTTGTACACTGTTGGAAAGAAGAACTATGTTGTCTGTCAGTCTGAGTTCTGAGAAAGGTCTACCTACGATTTTGAGTGGATCGAAGCTATCACATGCCACTTCACTAATGTCATTTCACATATTTTAAGCATGTATATTCAAAAGGAAAGAGGGAGAATGCAGTCTTGTCTTGCTTGCCTATGCACCTTAAACCATTCTGATGTTTCACCAGCTGCTCTGACTGCTGCTTGCTGTTCATGGTACAAATATTACATTAGAAGTACCAATTATGTTAGAAGTACCAAATATGTAGGTAGTTCCATGCATCTAAGTATATGCCACAGTTTTGGGGTTGAACACAGTCAAAAGCCCTGCTGTCATCTATGGAAATCTATCTTATACTCTCTGCATCGAAACGTCGCAGTTACTGCCTCAATCTCCATTCTCATGCTGGATGTGAACTTGTTAAATAGTTTAAAACAAGTACCAGGAAATGTTCTGGGAAGTACAGGCTTGAAATTGATCAAAAATCTATGGCCAACATGTCTTTAAAAAGTGATTATATCACCATGTATCCAAATATGTTTGAAGGTCTTTGCTTTCACTAACTGTTGATATACTTGTTACTCACAGGGCAAGGGGAGCCAGCTGACCTACTGGTTGCTTGGGGAAGACACATCCAAGCGGAAAGACCTTCACAGTCATCAAGGAAGCAGCCTCGGTTTAGTATCCGCAGACAGATTCGAACCACAGCCAACTCAACCATTCCTCAGCTCACAATGTCAACAGAACTCTACACCCAACCACCAGTCTCCAAACTCTCTCAGCGTTCTTCGATATAAAGGTTCACAAAAGTCGGGTTCTTTCCCTGAGGGTATCAATGGAACACAGAGACAATTTTACAGTCTGAATCTCAAAGAACGATCTGGGAGGTCTCCCAAAGGATCAGTGCATGATGTGACTTCTGCAGTTGTGTGATTATTCTAGTATGGATTTTCGGAGGAATCTGCAGTTGTGGTTTGTGCTTGTGATTACTCGCACAAGTGGCCCGGGTTCAATCATCGATGGTGACTGGACTGGATGTGTCCTGCCATCAGTTTTAGGAATTGATTTAGCATTAAAAAATGAGCACCCATTTTTGTTTTATCACACACAGATGGCAAGTAAATGACCCTTTTCCACGCCTTTCATGTTATTAGGCATATAGGGATAGACTTGTATTTTATAGATTAATCGGTTGATATGGTCAACATCACGCCGGCTACCTTTACTTCTCAGGTCTTTGCCTGGTATCCATTTAAGGCTGGGTCGACCTGGGAACCAAGGTCATCTTTGAAAAAAAAAAGTCAGACTCCGTCAACACCCAACCCTACGACCTTCAGATCGGCAAACAAGCGTCTAGCCGCTTCCCCACACAAAGATATTGAGGAAAGGAAATATTGTCTGGCCCTCAACAAGCCAAGACTGGGTGATTCTTTGACTTCCTCTACTCAGTGTTACCGGGCTAAAGACTTCTGCGGTAATACGTAGTTGTTCACTCACTTCTAGACGCTTCTCTTGTTCCAAGACTTGAGCGTTGCATGCACATCTGATTTATTTGTGTGCAAACTTGATTCCTTGACGCAGGCAGATGCACTCTGACCTCAAATCAGATGCCGATTCTAACTAGGTTTTCTAGGATTAAAACCCCGTTTCTAGGATGACCGTGGAGATAGTTCTTGTCCAGTATAGGAAGCCTTGGGCCTGATGCACAACCAGGTCTTGTTGTGCACCACTGCGTCCTGTTTCAGTACAGAGTCTAGCACTTGGTAACTTGTATCTTTCTTCTTGTTTACATTTTTTTTTCTAAACCGTAAAGCATCAGGATTTAATGAAAGTTATAGAACTAACTGTGGTATATCTTCTTCTTCAGTGTTCGTTCTTAAAAATGTGTTGGCACAGTGTGTTGTGGTTTACAGTTAGGCTGCGATATCAGCAGCTTTCAATCCTACCCCTCTAATGACTGACTGACTTTCTGCCCCACCAGGACATCACACAAGCGATAAACACCCGATGACACAAAGTGCCACCATGCGGATGAGGATCGCCGTGGAGAGGTCCCAGAAACCGCGTTCAGACAATTGGCCATATTTATGGCCTGCCTATATTGCGGCCCCTGGCAAAAGCCAGGGTGGGGCTTCAAATAACAAAAAATTTCGTCCTGAAAAGGACGAAACTGTGTATAATATTATTACACACCCCTCTAATTTCAGCAAACTCCTAACCAGTCGCCTTTTCTGACAAGATTTTTCGCGGTGTCTATTCACCCAACATAGACAGGAAATCTTTGGTATATCCTGCAGCTAGTTATGTAGGTATTATCGTAGATATGTCTTGTACCCACCTTTTCTCTTGGCCAGTAAGTTTTTTTTTTTTTCAGCTTATATCACAGGAATTTGTCAGCAGAACACTATCTTGCTAATCTCGATATAACGCCAGATTATTTCCTTTGTTGTGACTCCTAATGCTGGATTTATGGCCCCTTGTTTTGTCAAATAATTACTTTGTGTTAAAAACTGACTGACTGACTGACTGTTCTACCCCACCAGGACATCACACAAGCGATAAACACCCGATGACACAAAGTGCCATAATGCGGATGAGGATCGCCGTGGAGAGGTCCCAGAAACCGCGTTCAGACATTTGGCCATATGTATGGCCTGCCTATATTGCGGCCCCTGACAAAAGCCAGAGTAGGGCTTCAAATTACAAAAAATTTCGTCCTAAAAAGGACGATAAAAACTGCGGTAGTTAGAATATATACAGAGAATGGCGGATAACAGAGAGTGAAAAACTGCATACACAGAAATGTTGAATGAGATTAGAATATGAGGCAGACCAAGAAGATAAATGATAGAGACTACACAGGCAGATAAAGAAATACTTGGAGTCATCATCTAGAAAAAGAAAGCCAGTCACAGAGGTGAATGGAGGCAGCTGATATCTGAAGTATTGAACCTCAATGTTTGAGAACACTGAAAAAAGAAAAAGACAATCATCTTGTGTTATGTTGACCACTATCTACATAAATTTCATCTCTGTTGTTTGGCTTGTTTTTACTTTCATGTGAATATCCAGAAATGATAGAAAACATTAGGGATGAGGCGGAATGATGCACAGAAACTTTCTCTGAAAAACAAATCAACAAAACTGTCATTCTGAATCTTGAAGCACGGAGAGAGAGAGAGGGAGAGAGAGAGTGAGAATGAGAGAGAGAGAGTGAGAGAGAGACAGTGAGAGAGAGGGAGAGAGAGAGTGAGAGAGAGAGAGACCGTGAGAGAGAGAATGAGAGAGAGAGTGAGAGTGAGAGAGAGACAGTGAGAGAGACAGTGAGAGAGAGTGAGATTGAGAGAGAGAGACAGTGAGAGTGAGAGAGAGAGACATTGAGAGAGAGAGAAAGAGAGAGTGAGAGAGAGACAGTGAAAGAGAGAGACAGTGAGAGAGAGGGAGAGAGAGACAGTGAGAGTGAGAGAGACAGAGACAGAGAGAGTGAGAGAGAGAATAAGAGAGAGAGGGAGAGAGAGACAGTGAGAGTGAGAGAGAGTGAGAGAGAGGGAGAGACAGTGAGAGTGAGAGAGAGAGAGTGAGAGAGACAGTGAGAGAGTGAGAGAGACAGTGAGAGAGAGAGACAGTGAGAGTGAGAGAGAGTGAGATTGAGAGAGAGAGACAGTAAGAGAGAGAGAGAGTGAGAGAGAATGATAGAGAGAGTGTGAGAGAGAGAGAGAGTGAGAGAGAGAGTGGTGGTGTCAGTGGGATGTGATATATTGACCAAGTCAGTGTTTCAATTTGTAGGCAAATATTCTGTATACTTGGCAGAACATCCAGCTCTAGTTTAGGTAGAAGCAGTGCTATGTGCAATATATGTCTGATCTAAGTGAATAAAAGAAGGTAAGTTCGTAGAGCGTAATGACGATATATGTTTACAGTTTAATCTAGAAGCAAAGGAATACTGAGGTATTGCAAAGAGCAGGTATTACAACGGTTTTCTCAATGCTCAGTCTAAAATGGCTCAGGTGGCTGGGTCTCATGTGGAGAATAAAGGATGGGAGAGTCCCTAAGGACATCCTTTATGGTGAATTAAAGACGGGTAGAAGATGTCGAGGCCGAACTCTACATCGATATAAAGATGTGTGCAAGCGGGACATGAATGATAACGGTACTGAGGTGGACTCATGGGAACAAAATGCCACAGACTGTGTTGTGTGGAGATAGAACGTCATGAAGAGGGTGAGAGTGAAGAAAGTAATGACTGCAGAAAGGATGAGAGCTGAGCGTCTGAGGAGACTAGTTAGTTGCGTATCCTTTACAGGACGTTGCAGAACCAACCCCTGCATTTTTTGGCCGATGTAGTTGTTCTAGGCAAATTTACGTCCAGTAGTTTGCCATTGAATCCGGCACTACGAAGCGCGTTCGCAACGCCTAAGCCGCTACAGACGCTGACCTGAGAAGACTTAACACAAATGTTGACAACAACAGTTCTCAAATCCCATGCTATCATTGTGGAAGACTTTTCTTAACACGGACAGGTCTTGCAAATCACAGTTGCCATCGCCGTGGGCTGTTAGTCCCATACTTTCTCATAGCACAATATAACACTATCTTCTGGAAAGACGGAAAGATGTCAATCATTAGTCTGCAAAAGAATAGCATACATTTGATTAGTTGATCAAAGAAGCTATTGAGCTACAAAATGCTGTTATTAATTCAGCAATAATTTCCTTACCAATATCAGAGATATCAGAGTATGTGACTTCAGTGATACAAGCCAAAGTGTTTAACCAGCTAATATTAGGTAGTTATTTTGTTTACTAAGCAGAACCGCCATAATCTGTTTTTGTGGAAACAGCGCAAAACAAAAAGAAAAAAAACTAATAGCAAGAGGCCCGCTATTGTAAAGAATGTGTTAGAAAATAATAAAGTGATAAACTGTTTTACAGTGTGAGTTTGTAATTGAATTTAGTTACTGCAAATGAAAACAAGTGAGAACGTTGTATGACAGAATAATTGGTGTGGAGATTGAGAAGAGAACTTTGAATTATATAGTCACTGATTCAGAGCTTAGGCAGAAAACTTTGAATGACAAAATCACTGATATGGAGCTTAAAGAGAAAACTAAACAACTTCCAGATTAATCACTCATCCCATAGAAATAAATTCTTGTTAAGGCTGAGTGAAGCCATCACAATGTACACGTCTTTTGGATATCTTCCACTACAGAGTTAATATCACCTCATGTTTTGTATACAATCAGTCTTGTTAAGGTATAACTTTCTCTCTCCCAAACCTGATATAATATAAATCTCCTAAAGATTATACCTTACCTCTCTCCCACAGCTAATATTTTATATCCCACAGACATATTGTCACTCTCCCCCAGAAGATACTTTCTCTCTCCTAGAGAAGACATTTTAGCTTTCTCCCTTAAAGGATACTCTATCTCTCTCCTGCAGATAATACTTTATCTCTTCCACCGATTATGCGTTATCGCACCTCTACGGATGATATCTTATCTCTCTGCCACATATGATATTTTATCTCTCTTATACAAATAATACTTTATCTCTCTCAAATAGATGAGACTTTATCTCTTACGCAGATGATGATTTACCTCTATCTTACAAACGATACTTTATCTCTCTCACACAGCTGACACTTTATCTCTCTCATACAGCTGATAATTTATCTCTCTCACACAGCTGATAATTTATCTCTCTCACACAGCTGATACTTCATCTCTCTCAAACAGGTGATACTTTACCTCTCTCACGCAGATGATACTTTATCTCTCATACAGTGGATACTTTACCTCTCTCATACAGTGGATACTTTACCTCTCTCATACAGTTGATACTTTATCTCTCACACAGATAATACTTTATCTATCTCATACGGATGACAATTTATCTCTCTCACAAAGACATTTAAATTCCCACACACAGCTGATACTTTATCTCTCTCACACAGATGATACTTTATCTATCTCACACAGATAATACTTTATCTCTCTCACATAGATGATACTTTATCTCTCACACAGCTGATACTTTATCTATTTCACAGAGCTGATACTACATCTCTATCACACAGATGATACTTTTTCTTTCTCACAATTTATTTCTCTCACACAGCTGATACTATATCTCTCTCCCACTGATGATACTTTTTCCCTCTTACACAGCTGATACTTTCTCTCACAAAGCTGCTACATCTCTCTCACACAGATGATACTTTATTTCTCTCTCTCAGATGAATAGTTTATCTGCTGCTTCTGATATCTCTCCCACAGATTGTATTTTTTCTCACTTACTTATCTCTCTCCCATATAAACAACTTTATTTCTCCACAGCTGATACTTTATCTCTCTCTCACACAGATGATACTTTATCTCTCTCACACAGATGACATTTTATCTATCTCACAGATGATACTATCTTTCTCACACAGACGACACCTTATCTCTCTCACACAGCTGATTCTCTAACTCTCTCACACAGCTAATAATTTCTCTCTTACATAGATGACACTTTATCTTTCTCACACAGGTGATATTTTATCTCTCCCGTGGATGATACTTTACCCCTCTCCTGCTTATATCTTATCTCCCCTACCGATGATACTTTTTCTCAGCACAAATACTTTATCTCTATCACATATGATACGTTACCTCTTTCACATACACCTCATCTCTCTCCTACATATATATTTTCTCTCTTCTTCAGACTATTTTTTGCTTCTGATTATACTTTATCAATCCCACAGATTATTATTTTTTTCTATATATCTTATCTCTCTCCCATAAAAAGAACTTTATTTCTCCACTGACACTTTATCTCTCTCACATAAGTGATACATTATGTATCTCACACATATAATACTTTATCTCTCTCATATATATGTTACTTCTCAAACAGATTATACTTTATCTCTCTCTCACGGATGATACTTTATCTCTCTCAAACAGCTGATACTTTATCTCTCTCACAAATACGATACTTTATTTCTCTCACACAGCTGATAATTTATCTCTCACCGAGCTAAGAGATATAGCATCATCTGTGTTAGAGAGATAAAGTATCAGCGTTGTGAGAAATAAAGTATCAGGTTTGAGTAAGAGATATAAAGTATCATCTGTGCGAGAGAGAAATAGTATCATCTGTGCAAGAGAGATAAAGTATCACCTGAGGGAGGGAGATAAATTATAAGCTGTTTGAGAGAGATGTAGTATCAGCTCTGAGAGAGAGATAAAGAGTCATCTGTGAGAGAGAAATAACGTTCCATCTGTGTGAGAGAGATAAAGTATAATCTATTTGACAGCATATATATAGTATCATCTGTTTTAGAGAGATACAGTATTAGCTGTGTCAGGGATAAAATATCAGCTGTGTAAGAGAGATAAATTATATATCAGCAGTGAGAAAGAGATAAAAAATCATCTGTGTGAGAGAGATGAAAAAAATCGTCTGTGTAAGGAAGATAAAGTATAGTCTGTTTAAGAGAGATGTAGTATCAGCTCTGTGAAAGATTTAAAGTGTCAGCTGTGTGAGAGAGATCAAGTATCAGCTTTGAGACAGAGATGTAATATCAGCTGTGTGAGAGAGATAAATTATTAGCTGTGAGAGAGAGAAAAGGTGTCATCTGTGTGAGATGGATAAAGTATCAGCTATGTGAGAGAGATAAAGTATGTCATCTGTGTGAGATGGATACAGTATCAGCTGTGTGAGAGAAAGTATCAACTGTGTGAGAGAGATGTAGTATCAGTTCTGTGAGAGAGATGTAAAATCGGCTGTGAGAGAGAGATAAAGTATCTGGTGTATGAGAGAAATAATGTATCATTTGTTTGGGAGAGATAAAGTATCAACTGTGTGAGAGAGATAAAGTATCGTCTGACGGAGAGAAAGTATTATCTGTATGACAGATACAGTATCAACTGTGTGAGAGAGATAAAGTATCATCTGATGGAGAGAAAGTATTATCTGTGTGAATGAGATAAGGTATCATCTGTGTGAGAGAGAGAGTATCATCTGTGTGAGAGATAAAGTATCATCTGTGTGAGATAAAGTATCATCTGAATGAGAGTGATAACCTATCAGCTGTTGGAGAAAAAAGTTGTTTATATGGGAGAGAGATAAGGTAAGAGATAACTGGAATCTGTGCAAGAGATAGAGTATCATCTGTAGAAGAAAGAAAAGATATATGTAGAAGAGAGATAAGATATATGTAGGAGAGAAGTAATGTATCATCTGTAGGAGAGATACGATATGTGTGGGAGAGAGACGTAAAGCATCAGCTATTAGGAAGATAAAATATCATCCGTGGGAGAGACAAAGTACCACTTGTGGGAGAGATAAAGTATCATCTGTAGAAGAGAGAAAAGATATATTTAGGAGAGGGATAAAGTATATCAGCTGTGGGAAAGATATATATTCATCTTTGGGAAATAAAAGTAGCATCGATTGAAAAGGAAAAGATATATGTAGCAGAGAGATAAAGCATGATCAGTAGGAGACGGGTAAGATATCTGTAGGAGAGGGATAGAGTATTAGCTGTTGGACATATGTGGGAGAGAAATAAGGTAACATCTATGTGAGAGAGATGTAGTATCAGCTATGTGAGAGAAATAAAGTATCGTCTGTGACAGAGATATGTAGTATCCGCTCTGTTAGAGAGATAAAATGTCATCTATGTAAGAGAAATAAAGTATAATGTGTGTGAGAGAGATAAAGTATCAGCTGTGTGAGAGAGATAAATTATCAGCTGTGTGAGAGAGATAAAATGTCATCTGTGTAAGAGAGATAAAGTATTATCTGTGTGAGAGACATAAAGTATCAGCTGTGTGAGATAGACAAAATATTAGCTGTGGGAGAAATAAAACTGCTTATATGGGAGAGATAAGATGTGTGAGAGACATATAGTATCAACTGTGTGAGAGAGATGTAGTATCAGCTCTGTGAGAAAGTATCATCTGTGAGAGATAAAATGCCTTCTGTGACAGACATACGGTATTATCTGTGAGAGAGACATAAAGTATCATCTCTGTGTGAGAGAAAAAATATCAGCTGTGGAAGAAAAATAAAGTTGTTTATATGTTAAAGAGATCAGATAAATGTGGGAGAGGTAGAGTATAATCAAAAGCAAAAGATAAAGAATTTTTATCTCTAGAAGAGGTCAGGTATGTGTAGGAGAGAGGTAAAGCATCAGCTATCGGGAAGATAAAGTATCATATAGGAGAGATAAAGTATCATCTGTGGGGGATATAAAGTATCATCATAGGAGAAAGATAAAGTATCATCTGTAAAAGAAAGAAAAGGTATATGTGGGAGAGGGATATGGTATCAGCTGTAGGAGAGATAACTATTCATCTGTGGGAGAATAAAGTATCATCGGTGGGAGATAGAGAACATATCTGTAGCAGAGAGATAAGGTATCATCTGCAGGACTAGTAAGATATCTGTGAGAGAGAAATAAAGTATCATCTGAGTAAAAGAGATCTATTTAGAGAAAGTATCAGTTGTGAGAGGGATAAGGTATCATCAGTATAAGAGAGATATAGTATCAGCTGTGTGAGAGAGATAAAGTATGATCTGTGTGAGATAGATAAAGTATCATGTGTGTGAGAGATAAAGTATCATCTATTTGAGAGAGATCAAGTATCAGCTGTGTGAGAGAGATAAATTATCAGCTGTGAGAGAAATAAAGTTGTTTATATGGGAGAGAGAAAAAATTTATGTAGGAGAGAATTAAATATCTATGGGAGAGTATAATTAGAAGCAGAAGATAAAGTATCATCTGTAGAAGAAAGAAAAGATATATGTAGGAGATAGGTAACACATCATCTGTGAGAGATATAAAGTAAATGTGCTAGAGATAAAGTATCATTTGTAGGAGAGATAAAGTATCATCAAGGGAGAGAGATAAAGTATCATCTGTGGGAGAAAGAAAAGATTTATTTTGCAAGTAGGATAAAGTATCACCTGTGGGAGAGATAAATATTCATCTGTGGGAGAAAAAAGTGTCATCTGTTTGACAGAGATGTAGTTTCAGCTCTGTGAGAGAAAGTATCAGCTGTGTGAGAGGGAAACAGTATCACGAGTGTGAGAGAGATATCAGCTGTGTGAGAGAAATAAATTATCATCTGTGTGAGAGAGATGTAGTATCAGCTACTTTATCTCTCTAACACAGATGATACTTTATCTTTCTCACAGTTATGATACTTTATCTCTCAAACAGAGCTGATAATATATCTCTCTCACACAGCTGATACTATATCACTCTCAGACTGAAGATACTATATCTCACTCACACAGTTGATACTTTCATCCTAGAGCTGATACTTTATCTCTCTCCAAAAGTGATACTATATCTGTTCTGTCACACAGATGAGTCTATATCTCTCTCACACAGATTATACTTTATCTCTCACACAGCTGATACTATCTCTCTTTCTTTAACACAGATGATACTTTATCTCTTTCACATATATATATTATCTCACAGACAGATGGTATATTATCTCTCTCACTCTGCTGATATTTTATCTTTCTCACACAGCTCATACTTTATCTCTCTCACATAACTGATACTATATCTCTCTCACAAATATTACACTTTATCTCTCTCACAGAGCTGATACTACATCCCTCTCACAGAGATTATAGTTTCTCTCTCTCACACATATGATACTACACGTCTCTCACATATATCTTATCTCTCTTCCACCACTGACACTTTATCTCTCTTAAGATGATACTTTATCTCTCCCACAGATAACGCTTTATCTCTCTTCTACAGATAATTTATCTATCTCCTACACATATTGTATCTGAGTTGCAGAGATTATACTTTATCCCAAAGATGACTTTAGTTCTCTCCTACTGATATCTTATCTCTCAACCACAGATAATACTATATCTCTCAACAAGATAATATCTTATCTTTCTCCCACAGCTGATACTTTATCCCTCTCCTAAAGACATCTTATCTCTCTCGCACAGATGATGCTGTCACTCTATCTCCCATAGATGTTACTGTCATTCTATCTACCATATATGTTACTGTCATTATATCTTCCATAGATGTTACTGTCACTCTCCCATAGATGTTACTGTCACTCTATCTCTCATAGATATTACTGTCACTATATCTCCCATAAATGTTATACTGTCACTATATCTCCCATAGACGTTGCTGTCACTCTATCTCCCATAGATAATGCTGTCACTCTATCTCCCATAGATGTTACTGTCACTCTCTCATAGATGATGCTGTCATTTCCCATAGATGGTGCTGTCTCTATCTCCCATAGATGATGCTGTCACTCTAAGGCCCATAGATGTTACTGTCACTCTATCCCCCATAGATGTTACTGTCACTCTATACCCCATAAATATTACTGTCATTCTATCCCCCATAGATAACGCTGTCACTCTATCTCCCATAGATGTTACTGTCCCTCTATCTTCCACAGATGTTATGGCACTATATCTCCCATAGATGTTACTGTCACTCCCCTAGATGATGCTGTCACTCCCATAGACGATGCTGTCACTCTATTTCCCATAGATGATGCTGTCACTCTATCTACCATAGATGGTACTGTCATTCTATCTCCCATAGATGTTACTGTCACTCTATCTCCCATAGATGATGCTGTCACTCTTATCTCCCATAAATGTTACCATCTCTCTGTCAGAGCATTACTTTGCCATCTCACATGCTTAACTTTATCTCTATCTCATATAACTGTTAATTTGACTAGTTCTGTCTCATACCCCCCCCCCCCAGTATTTTTCTTTCTCGTACATATATTTACACATTTCTCACACTCAAAGAGTCACAATCTGGATGGCAACCCAACCAGCAAATCGCAGATACCCAGTTTAATTTTCTAAGACGTTAAAATAAGGATACCTGAAATGGTTACATCAGATTCTGCCTGTATTTACCATTGTTTAAAGCAACATATGGCAACAGAGTCTTGAGCATCATGTACAACTGGCAAGTTTCCTGTAGTCCTGGCATGGTCAGAACAAGAAATAGCACATAAAACAAATTACCGTATTTTTCTGTGTATGTTTTTTTTTAATATCCAGAAACCATGAGTTGTAAACCCTTTGGCTTGGTACTATGGATATCGCAACCCTTCCACCTTGATTCCATGATAGATACCGTAAATCTGGGAGAAATGTGGCTTTTCTGCCTACCCCCGGGCATGAACCTGGACCACAAGGAGTTCGTCACCTGGTCACAGCGCAGTCAGGTTTAATCAGCTGAGCTAGTATAAGATTACCCCTGTGTACAAAACAACCCCCTATGTATAAGATGACCCCCGTATACAAGACGACCCCCCATGTACAAGATGACCCCTGTGTACAAGATGACCCGTGTGTACAAGACGACCCACGTGTATAAGATGACCCCTGTGTATAAGATGACCCCTGTGTATTGTATAAGACCACCCCTGTGTATAAGAGGACCCCCGTGTATAAGACCACCCCTGTGTATAAGACCACCCTGTGTATAAGACGACCCCTGTATATAAGACGACCACTCTGTATAAGACGACCCCCGTGTACAAGATGACCCCTGTGTACAAGACAACCCCCCGTGCATAAGACAATTCCTGTGTATAAGATGATCTCACGTGTATAAGACGACCCCTGTGTATTAGACAATCGCTGTGTATAAAACGACCCCAGTGTATTAGACAACCCCAGTGTATAAGACGACCCCTGTGTATTAGACAACCTCAGTGTATAAGACGACCCCTGTGTATTAGACAACCCCAGCGTATAAGACGACCCCTGTGTATTAGACAACCCCAGTGTATAAGACGACCCCTATGTATTAGACAACCTTAGTGTATAAGACGACCCCTATGTATTAGACAACCTTAGTGTATAAGACGACCCCTATGTATTAGACAACCTTAGTGTATAAGACGACCCCTATGTATTAGACAACCCTAGTGTATTAGACAACCCCAGTGTATTAGACAACCCTAGTGTATAAGACGACCCCTGTGTATTAGACAACCCCAGTGTATAAGACGACCCCTGTGTATTAGACAACCCCAGTGTATAAGACGACACAACCCCAGTGTATAAGACGACCCCTGTGTATTAGACAACCCCAGTGTATAAGACGACCCCCGTGTATTAGACAACCCCAGTGCATAAGACGACTCCTGTGTATTAGACAACCCCAGTGTATAAGACGACCCCCCCCCCCCCCCCCCCCCAGACGACCCCTATTTTATTTAGTTTAAAAAAAAAACAAATAAATATTTAAATCGAAAATCCCACATGACCCCACAATTTTCAACTTAAAAAAACTTAGGAAACACATTCTCTTATACAATGAAAACTATAGTATTTGTAATCGAGATTTTAAAAAATGATCATATTAAAATAATCTGGACAGAAACAATTGTACATTTCAGTTTCACTAATCCATCAAGTGGCTTCACTGTTGGTGACAGGAGGTGCCTCTGAGGTGTTTAAATGCATTTTTTGTGTCCGCATTATTTAGAATAATTACGGGAAATCACTATTTTAAATGATGACATGGCAGACAATTAGCGGTTATAACGTTTTATTAAACACTCCAATGACAACCTACTCACAAATACATGTTTACAAGGTGAAATGGTTAAACTACTGGCAAAGTTGTCAAATATCATTCAATTCATTACATAACTGGCTGATATCCTGTTTATATTACAACATTCAGGGTTCAACGGGAGTCAGCCAGGAAGAAGGTGATGGTGTCAACCAGACAGTTCAATGACAGTCTACTTACTACATGTTTACAAGTTCAACTGGTAATTAGGATGACCCATAAGTTTCCATACACATAGGATTAATACACACATAACCAACATCATTCAAGCATCACTCCAGCTGGGCTTATATGTATTCTTCAGCAGTGGAGTTCACGCACTGAAATGTGCTTTTAAAACAATGATAATCAATTAGGGCATTTTAAATCAATAAAAATATTTCCATAATAAAATGTTTATTTTTCCTATGTTAGTTACGTGAGTCGTTACAGTTCCAGCACACAGCAAATGAGCTTGGCCCATAATCGCTCAACCGCCTATGCTGGATACTTCAAGTGAATGCCGTAACCATAAGTGTCTTCAGTCAGCAAAACACACACTATTTGATCTGGCAAACTATAAGGTGCACGACTCCTTAAACACACTATGAGACCAGGCATCATCACTGAAAATCAACTTCATTCGACGAATAGCTGGATGATGAGTAGATTAAAACTATTCCTGACCATTCTTCACACGTCCTCGGCCAAGTTGCAGCCACGGCCAGTAAAAAAAATAGAAGATAAAGCACACGCCTTCTCCCAGGAACACAACAAAGACAAATACATCACCCATCATTGCATTTTTCCTATGTAGGAAAACTTATTGGACACTCATCTGCAAATTGCACATCAATGCTTGAATACATGCCAGACTGCTTGGTATCATAATTTGGTACATATCACAAACATCACCGCACCTCGCCTGACCCGATATTTCGTGCTGGCTCTCATTCATGCCCCAACATTTCCTGTGTCCTAGGGGTGTTAGTATATTCGTTGCATTCCTTTCACCGTCTATATACAGCATGCAGAAAACTGGCTCCTGGTTGTTCGAGGCCACGAAAGTGCACAGCTCTCTTCTGTGGCAGGTGACACTGACCAACTGTTGTTTTTGTTTTTCAGTCTGTTTGTATGCGCCAGCGAGTGTTCAACAAGTGTTCTTTTCTGTCAAATGCATCTCTTGGGCAACCATCACTAGTTTGAGAATTAGTGACTTTTGTGATTGGAAAAACATCTAGCTGATTGCAAGATGCCATGTTGCTGCAGAAAAGCAACACTACTCTGCTTGTCACTCGCCAATGCTGTCAGTTGTAGGAAATTCATCTCAAAGTTCAAGTCACCAAGTAAGGCCGCAGTGATAGCGATGAAGAGCCCAAGCTGTAACACACACAGTGCTGGCCGCTCACAACGTGGAAAACAGAATGCTTAGACCACTGAAAATAACACAACAAGACACCGCTAGAACAGGTTCAAACACAACATTACTGGCAACAAATAAGGAAACATGACAAGTAAGAGATTTCACTCATTTACTGTCCTTTTGTGCCAGTATTTGTCACACAGGCCTCGTAGTCTATTTCTTCACTGGGTTCTATTCTATGCAGTTACTTCGATATCATGGATGGAATCTAATTTCGCACCGCTGGCTTCTCACATCAACGTGGACCCCCGCTGGAATTCCTGAAAAACAAAACACTTATCTTTGGGGGGGGGGGGGGGTGTATAGAGAAATATCAGAGAGTAATCAATCAACAAGAGTGAAGCATTAAATGGAATACACGTCCAAGGTCTTTTAAAAAAAAAATTTAAAAACATACATCAGGTGAGTCAAAAAAGCATTTTAAAAGCCAAGGGATGTCATTTTTTCCTGAATCTGGTTCACATGAAAACTACAATTTTTTTGGGAAGCAAATTAAACATTTGTGCAGGCATAAAAAAGAGCTAAAGACATTAACTACGTTCTTGTGTATATTTCAAAGCACTTGGGTGTGACCAGAGGGTTCGGCCAGCACACTATGCTCAGGGGAAAGGCAGGACGGACATACAACCAGATTATGACCAGCACCATTAGTACTGGAACTCTGCGCTGGCTGCAGAGGATGGAGACGGAGCACATATGGGAATGCCCCGGGTGCTGTGATGTCAATTCTTGACTCAACTAATCTCCACTCAGCTTGTAAATATTTCACTAGAAATGCCAGGTATGCAACACTCTCTGGCAATAGGAACCTACAAGGAGTGTTGGGTTTGTGGCTTCCAGGATTCAAGACCCTGCCATGAGGAGACTGCCTCAACATATTTAATGGAATGCGATCTACGACTAGTGTTTCCCATCTGCTGTTCTGCCAGTGAATGAAAGAAAGCAAAAGAAATAATCCAAACCCAGCCTCGGGGTCTATGTAAATGGTTTCCAACTGTTAGTGAGACCCTTTGGGGGGTTAGGGGTCACCTAAGACCATCAGAAAACTCATATTTACTGAAGTTATGAAGTAGCAATGACAATAATTGTATGGTTGGGGGTCACCACAACATGAGGAACTGTATTAAAGTGTCAGGGCATTAGGAAGGTTGAGAACCACTGCTGTAGGACAGTCAGAAGATTTACTATGCAAATGTAATCACATGGCAAATACCCATGAAATTTAATATGCAAACATTTACATCAGGGGAAATTTGAAGAAAAAAAAGTTTGTTTAGAAACTTCCTTCAATCACAAAAAAGTTTCAATATTCAACAAAACAGGTTCAGTCATTTTGCATGCTTTTAACAGTCTAGGAGAGTTTAAAAAAAAAAAAAAAACAGTTTCACCTGGACATTAAAAGATGAACTACAATAGTTTAAAAAGACAGCTTTCAGGTTCAAGCTAAAAAGGTTGAAAAGGATATTCGAATTTCAATTGGACATTCAAAGATGAGCTAGCATAGTTTAACCGATATTCCCTGTGTTAATTTCTGGGACCCCGTATTGAGGTCGCAGGAGGGATAGACCCAATGCCCCCCAACACGCAAGTCCTAAAAGGTGACTAATTATGGATTTGTTGAAAGTCGATGTGTTAGGCTGGAAGGTCCAGATATCACAGCCTAGCTTATAAACTGCACTTTTAAGCATGAACACTGAAGTACAAGAAACAAAAAAGATACACATTCAGATACAAGCTAGAAAAGTGTAGAAGGGTGTCAGAGTTTTCAAGAAACATTGAAATAGGAGCTAAGCAAGTTCAAACTATTCAAATGAACTTACCAGTCAATCTAGAAAAGTGCTCAAAAACATATCAAATGAATATTAAATGACAAGTTTCCCTGTGGTGGTTTTGGGACCCCCTTTGTAGGGGGAGGGAGGGGGAGAACAGACCCACTGTTCCCCTAAAAAAACAAATCATGCCGTAAACACTGATTATTTAGGGAGATTTCCTTTGAATTCAGTGTGCATCTGCTTGAGAGGCCAGCAAACAGAAACAACAGTTTGCTCACAAATAAACCAGATCTGTAAAAAGGATGTGCAAGCAAAACTCAAGTTCGGGAACAAGAGTAAAGTCCAGAAGTGGATGAAACAGCAGAACTTTCCACTGGAGTTTACAGCTGGTGAACACGAAGAAGAAGACAAAGAAATAATCAGCTAGGAGTTTGCAAATATATCAGAGTCTCAAATGCACACTCAAATATGAGCTAGGAGAATGCAAACTGACATTAGTGTTTCAAATTCTGCTCCCAGACTTAGAACATCCTTTCTTTGTGGGTCAGCATTCTGGGTTGAGGCCTGATGCATGCTGGGTTGAGGCCTGATGCATGCTGGGTTGAGGCCTGATGCATGCTGGGTTGAGGTCTGATGCATGCTGGGTTGAGGCCTGATGCATGCTGGGTTGAGGCCTGATGCATGCTGGGTTGAGGCCTGATGCATGCTGGGTTGAGGCCTGATGCATTCTCTGATGATTCTGGTCACTGTGTGAAGCTGGTATGCATATTCTTCATTCATCATCATCATCACCATTGAGTTCCTTGATAATTGGCATGGGCGACTACGCCTCTCCACAATCTTCCATCTTCAACAACATGTATTAGTTCGTATGCGGACAAGAAGGCGTTTACCAGCAGAGCAGGCTCTGTGGAGAGCCTCTAGCAAGGTAAGGCACTCAAGACGCCTTGGTCATCCACTGCACCTAGGTCCATTTCCAATCGTCTCGACATTGTCATGCCATTGGATCAAGATGGACACAGGTGAGAGAGTGAGGTGGGCGGATTGTGCAACTCCACCTCACTTAAATCCAAGTTCTTGTGCAAGTCACTTTTACCTAGCTATTATCATTATTATCAATCCCATCACTACTGTGAATGAAAGTTGTCTTCATCGCTCATGATGGATGAACAACACATGGCATGACAAAGGGCTGTCAATACAGGGCAGACTGCTTAAACTGATCTCAGGTGTGGCAAATTTTTGTTGTGAAGAACAATTTGTTCAATCCCTGACATATTTTCTTGCTTGATTTGTTATCCAAATAAAAGATATTTCTGATAATGAAGAACCATTTCTTAAGTCCCTGGCGAGTTCTACTTATCAGGTCTGCAGTGTAATCGTCTTGTCTTCCTCTTTGGCCTTTTCCACAGATCTTTCTAGTGGTCACAACATGTTCCAGCTTCCCTTTTCTTACAACATGCCCAGAAAAACTATGATTGTCTCTTTCTGATATTTGTGATAAGTGGTCTGAGCCCTCGCCTCTTTCAAAACATCCAGGTTTCTTTTCTGGGAATTCTAAGAGGCCTTGAAAAATTGTGTCTTTATTTATTCTTCTTGTTCACCGGCTATAAACTCTGGTGGTTGTTTGTCCACTTCTGGACTCTAGTCCTGTTCCAGAAACTGAGTGTTGCATGCACATCCATTTTACATGTGTGACTCTTTGTATGCAGACTGTTGGTTCCCTGACTCTCAGGCCGATGCTCTCCGACCTCGGAGGAAGCTTCTAGTTAGTCGACTCTTACGATGTGCTTTTGGACAGGCAGCAGGTCTATTCTTGTTTTCCCTACAATGGGGCCCTGGAATCCACACAGGGATCTTTATTTATTAATTTTCTGGTATGTAAAATTTTGCCTAGAAAACCAACAACAGACCAAAAATGCTGGGGATGGTTCTGCAACGTCCTGTAAGGGTATGCAACTAACTTTTCTGGAAATGTATAGGACACTGTGTGTCATTACATGCTGAAAAGGGCTCTTTAGCTGCAACAATTATTTTGCCATTCATGACTGTTTCATTGGGAAGCTTAGTTCTACTTCTCAATCTGGTTGGGTTAACCATCTTTGCATCTGTTTATTTTACATAAGTTATGTTCATGCTAAAACATCTACATTTTACACAAGTTATGTTCATGCTAAAACACATTGGGTATATTTGAGAAAATATTACAAATAAATTAAGTATCCAACAAAGAAATGTTTCACCAATTCCATGCTTCAAACTTGCCCTAGAAGATTTTAAAAAGTACACAAGAATATTAAATACACATTCAAAAGGACATTCAGAGATTAGTTAGGGAAGTTTTTACACATATACACACACACACAAATCCATTTCAAATATACACACACACACAGACACAAAATGAACTACAAATGTTCAAAGAGACAACAGTTTCAAATACACATTCATACACAGTCAAAGATAAACCAGGGAAAATATCGGAACAATTGTTTTTAGCTGGAAATGAACATTAAAAGAATAACTTGCTAGAGAGGGAGGAAAAGGATATCAAGACTTTAAATGGACAATAAACAGGAGCTAGAAGGGTTGACATTGGATCTTCACTGGAGCTAAAGAATTTGTACTTTGTGCGATGCTCTCGGGAGGCAGCTGGCGATTCTGCAGAAAGAAACCAAGCCATAAGGCAGCGGTTCTCAACCTGTGGGTCGTGACCCTTTTTTTGGGGGTCAAGCAACCCTTTCACAGGCGTCACCAAAGACAATCACAAAACACAAATTCACTGAAATTATGAAGTAGCAATGAAAATATTTCTATTATTGGGGGGTCGCCACAACATGAGGAACTGTATTAAAGAGTTGGGGCATTAGGAAGGTTAAGAGCTACTGCCAAAAGTGGTAATGTGGCAGTCAAGTCAACTTTTTTTTTTACCTTGACTTTAATAAGGACATCTTATTCTCCAAGACTGACTAAAAGAATCAAAAATACATCACAGTTTCAAAAGTATAAAGAACACCTCATCTATTTGAAAAAAGACATCAAATTTCTAAAGAATATTCAAACATGTGGGGGGAAAAAAGAGTTCCAAACAACACTCAGTCGCAAATGCACATTCTCCCTGTGTGGGTTTCTGGACTCTATTTTGGGGGAGAAGAACAGATACAAGGCCTTCCCCCCCCCCTCCCCCACAAGCATGTCATAAAAGCCAACTAATTAGGGGTGTTTCCTTCCAAGTCAGGAATGCATCTGCCTGAGAGGTGAGGAACAAACAGTCTGCTAACAAATAAGCCAGACCTGTAAAAACTCAAGTTCTGGAACATGAACGAAGTTCAGAAATCGACAAACTTCCAGAACTCGACAGCCGGGGAACGCAAAGAAGGGAAAGACATACGCATTCAAAGATGAACTTGAAGAATTTTAAAACAAAACACACAAAATCTCTCAAAGAGTTGTAAAATGAAATTAAACGTGGACAGGCACCCCAGCATCCTAAAAAAGTGCTGCAGACAGGCTCTCTTATACAGTAAGAGTTCCCAGGTCTGGCAAGTTATCATTACAATGAAAACCATGAATGTATGAATCAGTGAAGGACACGCGTCATACCACAGCCTTCATAGAGGCCTGTGGCCTTCTCTTTTGAAAACCGCTGACAGGGAGAACAAACAGAAATTCGTACTCAATGAAGAACTTGGAGGATTTTAAAAAAACATACAGTCAGTTTCAAGTAAACTTTTGCAGACCCGACACACTTCTTCATGAGTTGTCAAGAAAACCACTTCCTCTTCTCAGCCGACACAAATGTGCTTCATACAACATCTGATTGATGGAAAAGTAAAAAGGGTTCTCCTCCATCCCCAACTCTGGATCATAGACTTCGGATGGCAGCTGCTGAAGGTGGTATGGATGACTGCATTCAGGCATGCCTTGGAGGAGTGGATTACCAGCTGGATCATTTTGGATACCGTTGTGGATATCATGGCGAAAGTTACTGTGGATCGCTGGGTGATCATTGTGGTTAGACGAATGATGCAGAACCTGGTGGTTGTGCTGGACTCTGTTCGGGTCAGTATGCGAAGTTGGCATGCACAGAAGACTTCTGGAATCATCCAAGCTGAATGTGTGATCCACCTTGTGCTGATGTACCCCATTGGAAGAACTTGGATCACTTAATGAATGGCTGAAATGAGCAGCTGCTCCAGCCATGGCATGTCTCTGATCTGCTTCAGTTTGCAGGTTGTGTTCGTGTCCATTATGGTGTGAGGTTCTCATAACGGAAGCATGCTCACCCAATGATTCAAGTCTACATGAGCCAACCAGATGTGGTATTTCTGAAGGGAACTGATGACTAGCATTAGCAACAAATGAGGAACCTGCAGCTCCAGCAACATCTAATCCTTGTGGAGGAGCTCCTTGGCTACTCTAAAAGACAATCAACAAACAGAAAAGGATTTAACTCAGTTCCATATGGTTTCAAAGTAGAAACTCACTGCTACAATAATCACAGTGAAAAAGGCATCAGTGTATGAAATTGCAGCATATACTGGGTTGCTTTTAAAATATCTGGCCAGATTTCTTTTGCATACCTAAACCAAACATGAAATAAATTATATCACAACATGT
Organism: Candidula unifasciata; assembly: GCA_905116865.2. NCBI lineage: Eukaryota > Metazoa > Mollusca > Gastropoda > Stylommatophora > Geomitridae > Candidula > Candidula unifasciata. The sequence goes on from CAJHNH020003668.1 coordinate 444,245, forward strand.
GTTGTGTTGATACACATAAACATAAGCTGAGTGCATATGGTGAGTTGTTTATGACATAAACAGTTAGGGACCCTTTTTATGCCACCGGCACACTGGACACATGGTGCTAATCACATACTTTTACAGAACAACTGACACTTGATTCATGAGTGGTCAACATCATGCCGGCCACCTTGACTTCCCAGGACCTGCTGCCTATCTCAGACTGTGTGGAACTGGGAGCCCAGATCTTATTACAAATTTATACAAGACCATGAAATATTAATGAGATATGTGTATATATGCTTAGTCTTTGAAGCCAGATGACTGGGAAACACTTGTGGACTGAGGATGGTAGAATCCCTAAGGATATCTTGTATAGTGAATTACAGATAGGTAGAAAATGTTGAGGACAGCTTCTATTATGATATAAAGAATTTAAGATGTGTTAATGTAGGACATGAATGATAAGGTATTGAGGTGGATCCACGGGGAAGAGGATTCCATGGACTGTGATGTACTCAGGAGGAAGTCAGGAAGGGAACAGAGGCAAATGAGAAAGTGGATGTAGGTTAACAGCTGAGCAGCTGAGAAGAAAGACAACAATGGTCAACACAGTAATGGTCCTGACAACTCATGCTCTAACTGTATAAACTGTATAAGACTTTTTGTTTTGTTCAACATGAATGAGTCTTGCTGGTCACACTCGCCATCACCACAGGCTGATTCCCATGCGCCCCTCTAGCACAATAAAACACTATCCTATCGCTGGAGCACAATAAAACACTATCGTCTGGAAAGACGGAAAGGTGCAAATGTTAACAAATAGTCATAATGGCATAGTGCCTAGTACCGCTGCCTGTTAATACAGAGGTCAGGGTCCAATCCCTAGGGCAGATGGGGTTTTCACCAACCAGTATGACCAAGAAGTCAGCTCAGTCTCACTTAAAATAGGAATCAATTTTCAGAATAGGTAAGAACACTGTAACTGACCATGCATGTCATAAGGGGCGATTAAGGAGAATTGATGCCAAGCTGGCTGCCTCATCCTGTAGGACACTAGCTACAAAATCTAACCACTATACTGAAAGTTGAAAATGAAAGAAGAAGATAAAGAAGTTAGAGACACAGTAAAAAGCCGACTCCAGCTTCTTCTCAGTTAGCTGAGGGCCTATACTACATTAAAGACTGAAAGATAGAAAAAGAAGAAGAGAAAGAAGGAGGTAGAGGCAGAGTAAAATGAACTGAAGGACAAGGTGCAAGAGGATAAGGCTCAGTATGAGGAGGAATAGGAGGAGAAGGAGGAGGATAGACAAAGAGGAGTTGCAATGCAGAAAATAATAACAAGCTTACCTGTGAGCACACTCCCTGAGTTTGTGATCTGCAATGCAAAAATAACAGAATACAGAATGGCAAACAAACACGACACTAGAACCAATTTTTGCTGGTAAATTTTACCATAAATGAAGTTGCACAAAGGGTACTTTTAATGCCATTGCTGCATCAGGCATATGATGTTAAACCCTATTTTTACACAGCAGTCAGCCTTCTGTGTGTGGTGTGGTAAACATCACACCAGCCGCCTTTACTTCCCAGGACATTACCTGGTACCCATTTTAAGTTGGAACCTGGTACCCATTTTAAGTTGGAACCTGGTACCCATTTTAGGTTGGAACCTGGTAACCATTGTAAGTTGGAACTACCTGGCAGCCAAGGTCAATTTTGACAAAAATCTGCATCAACCCAAAACCTTTGGGCCAGGAGGCAAGTGTCTAACTGCTTGGTACATCTCAGATTTATAAAAAATTTTGCAATAATACATTTATAATAAGATCTACCAGCCTCTCCAAACGATACTACCAGCTCGGTACATAGGAAGAAGAAAAGAGTTCAGGGCCAGGTTTAGACATGAGGCCCTAAGCTGTAAAAGGTCCTGAGGCCTCTACCATTTTAAATTACACCTATTTTCAGAAACCCCACTCCAAGACGTGGAGTCGTACACCTATTTAGGCAGTAATGTAGATAAAGATGGAGGAACTGATAGAGATATTAAAATAAGAATACAAAAGGCAAGAGGGGCTTTCATAGCACTAGGGAATTTGTGGAGGTCAAAAGAAATTAAAAGAAATACTAAACTAAAAATTTTTAATTCTAATGTCAAATCAGTACTATTGTATGGGGCAGAAACATGCAGAACAACCAAGGCAATTACTAATAAATTACAGACATTCATTAACTGGTGCCTGCGCAGATGCCTGCGCAGAATAGAGGGAATAAAATGGTATGATAGAATAACTAATGTAGAACTTTGGGAGAGAACTAAACAGGCTCCAGTGGATCAGGAGGTGAGGAAAAGATGCTGGCGTTGGATAGGGCACACACTGGGAAAACAGGAGAATAGCATAACTAGAATGTCTTTGCATTGGAACCCACAGGGGCATAGGAATAAAGGAAGGCCAAAAAACACATGAAGAAGAGAGCTGGAGAATGAGGTTAGAAAGATTGGGAGGACATGAGGAGAGCTCCATGTAATGGCGAAGGATAGAACGACTTGGCGTGAGTTGGTTGAGAGCCTATGCTCCATTGGGGGATAGAAAGGCAGAAGAAGAAAAAAAGATTTTCAGAAAACTAAAATGTATACTTTTTTTTAAATATAAATATATTGTCATTTAATTTTTATTTAAAGAAATGATGAAGAATGTGTTTGCAAAATCACATAAATTATATAATCCTCTTAGAAAATTACAATTTTAAATATATTAAAAGAAATTTGAATTTGCATGGGGGGGGGGGGGGGGGCTGGGGATATGTTGAGGCCCATGCAGACTGTGAGCCCCAAGCTGTTTGTAGCTTATTTAGCTTTTGTCAAAATCCAGCACTGAAAAAGGCAGACCAAGAAAGACCAACATAGAGAACTCCTAATATGCAGACATCAAGTCCACTGTATTTACAGATGGATCTATGAAGCAATACAAGAGGACAGCAGTGCTTACCAGGCAACTATGTCAAGCATGACCATGGAGATGGTCGCTGCTTGTAGAGAACTAGCATGGGCAGCAGAGCAAACCGCCACACAGGCAGTTATTGTATCAGATTCCATGGACATGCTTCAGAAGATAGCAACAGACGGTATGTGCTCTGAATGGGTAGAAAGCATTCATAAATCGAACTGGACCTCCCTCACCTGGATCTACACACCTGGTCATGCTGGTGTAGAGGGTAATGAGCGAGCAGACCAACTGGCAAACAGTGTACCAACGTATCTGGGAAGAAGCATAGGCAGAAAAGACATCACCAATGCTGTACAGACTGGGCTAGTGGATAATGATAAATCTATGTCACCAACACGACTGCGTGAAATGGAAGTAAGGTGAAGCACGTCTATGCCGCCTTCTGGGCCAAGATAGGAGACATAACCAACCTCTCTTTGAACAATTAGTAGAAGTACCTTGGAGTGGTTGCTGCATCGTAGGACTAAGCACACATAGGAGTGCCCAATGTGCTGTGACATCGATTGTGATAACATAACACAGCATTTGACTGAGAGACATGGACAGAACCGGTCAGACATTCAACAACAACTGGTCCGCCAAAGCACTGTTCTTGGGCTACAGTGATTATGAAAATTATGATTGTATGATAACAGCAATAGTAAACATGAATTAACTTCTTCGCTGTCATCTTAGCATTTCCTGCGATTTCTGGGCTTTAGCCTTGTTCCAGAACTTGAATTTGTGTGTGTACATCTATTCGTTTTACAGAACTGGCTCATATGTTTGCAGAATACTGGTTCCTTACATCTCAAGTAGATACACTCCAACTTCAAAGGAAACATGTCTAACTAATCACCTTTTAGGACATGCTTGTTAGGGGTACAGCGGGTCTATTCTTTTTTTAGTCCAAAATAAGTCCCTGGAATGCACACAGGGTTAATAAACTATCAAAGCAAAGTAACAGACCTTCAACATGCCTTCAAGTGTTGTGGGCATATAGAACTAGACCTATATTTTATAGACCGATCAGCATTCGTTGGGTGATGCAGTCAACATTACGCCAGGCGCCTTATCTCTTAGGACTGTACGTGGTGCCCATTTAAGGCTGGGTTGACCTGGAAGCCAAGGTAGGTCAATTTTTTGTTTAAAGTCAGGACATGAACCCACGACCTTCTGATCCACAGGTGAGCATCTAGTTGCTAAACCACTGCGGCTCCTAAAAAACTATGAGGATTACTTTTTTTTAACTAAATGCTTGCTTTGTTTTCTCCATCAAATCAAAAAAATCCAGGCAAACATCATGAACTTGAATCCATTATCTCATCTGAAGTATTGGCCCTTTACATCTATAGAGATAAACATGTTAGAAATTGAACAGGTCATGACTCAGCACATCCAAAGTGACTGAATGTGATCAGGCTGATGATTCTTCCTGAGGTTTCAAGAAATTATGTCAACATACTAAGACCCCAGAGACAAGAGGTGAACCCGTGAGAGAAATACTGGATGATGATGATGGTCATAATGATCCACTACAACTTACTCTATGTGCAAAGAACAGATGCGCTTTGAGATTGGCAAGCTCTCGTCTCCATCCTCCAAATCTGTGTGTAACCTTTTCCATGGTGACCTGCGTAAATTAAACATAATTGAAAAACATCACACACAAAGGTAGAAAAATTAAGTGATTTTATTTTGTCAGCTCTACCTTATCTATATAAAAAAAAAATTATACTTTTTGACAAACTTTATGAAAACAGTATCAAGAAGACAAGCAAAAATGTTCATAAACTGAATGAAATATTAAATAAGTAAAACATATTTGATTTATGTGCATCATCTATAGGGTATCACAGATCAAGATAGATCTCTATGCTATACCAGGAAGGGGGGGTGGGCCTGAACTTGGGAGCTCAGGCCCCCTAAGCCCCTCCCCTCACCCCAAAAGAAAATACTGGGGGAGGCGTTAGTGGGTAGGGTTTGAAATTATCTTTACAAGTATTTGTTTATACATCTCATATACATATTATTATATTTATTTGCCATTCATCACAGAGTTGATATTAAAATCCCCCCCCCCCCCCCCCACCTTGGGTTATTGCTCAGGATTCTCCACTGTACTTTATTAGTATTAGTTGTATTACTCTATACATTTACTAAACCCCAGCACAGAAAGATATAACACATAAATAACACAATATTATTACGATCAGGAGTGACCGCAATCTTTTTATAGCCGTACCACCACCTTTGGATTTCGATTTCTGCTGACAAGGATGTTTTTTATTTTTGCTTTTTCCTCTTTGCTAAGATCTAAATCTGTAACACAATCCATCAACGTGAATACTTAAATAATCCCACCTGTCTGCTTAGAAATGATATCATTTACAAATAAACCGTTAAATTTTATGTTATTGTCATTATTAAAGCATTTTTTATTAATTACTAAAAAAAAAAAAAATAACTTCGATGAAAATATCTTAATTCAAGTGGCTGAGGTTGAAGCCTCACCGAATGAATGCTGACTTAACATCACTCAAACTAAAAAACAAACAAGCAGAAGGTTTCTTGTCAGGCTGTCACATACCTTGCAGCAGCCATGTCAAATAAGTAGTTTTGGAAAAGTTGACACGTGTTGGTGGCGCACAGCTCTGTCTTGTTGGTGTTGAAGTCAGACTACATTGTGCTCTTGGCTACCCAACTGCCCGTCCACCATGATTATTTTCATTTTTGCTGGAGCTTTTCTCTCATAGTGACCTCCCCTGATTGTAGCGGATCCATCAGTGGTTCTCAACTTGTAGGAGTACGGGGAAAATAAGCAATCTATTAAGTATCTGCACAATTGATGTCTAAGATGTGTACAGATAATTCAATAAAATTTAGCTGTAGTAGTAGTAGTAGTAGTAGTAGTAGTAGTAGTAGTAGTAGTAGTAGTAGTAGTAGTAGTAGTAGTAGTAGTAGTAGCAGTAGTAGTTGTGGTGGTGGTAGTGATGGTTTTCGGGACAAGAAGAAGAAGAAGAAGATAATTCGGTTTTTCAAAAGACTAGTATGTGATTTGATTTAGCCCAGGCACTCTTTCTGTGTGTGTGTTTTTTTTCCCGGCATCACTAAATATTGAGTCCTATAAATAGTCTTTTTCGCTCATCTAAGAAACCCACCTCTCTCTCTCTCTCTCTCTCTCTCTCTCTCTCTCTCTCTCTCTCTCTCTCTCTTTCTCTCTCTCTCTCTCTCTCAATCATTCATTCATTCAAATGTTGTGCCATTCTATTATGTGTCAGACAGTGCTTGCATTCTGTTTCTCCATTCCAATATGTCGTGCGCAATCAATTCAATATCAGGGGTGGAATCTACTCCAGTGCCTTAGACCTCTCCGATCAACGTTCGTTTTAGGGTTTGTGCCTTGCCTCCATAGTCCCTTTATTTCCCACTGTAGTGCCTGTTTGGTGATTGCCTTCTAGTTTCTTCTCTGGATGTGTCCAAAATATCACAATTTTCTCTGTCATAACTGTTTGACCTAATTAGAAATCATCCATGTATCACTTTTGTGTTAATTCACAGATAACCTTCAGACTGTTATCATCTACAATAGCCTCAGAATATGTCGGATTAGAACAGTTTGCAGCCCTCTTGTCTGCCAACCCTGTAGTCGTACGATTGATTCCTCATCTCAACACTTTCAAAAAAAAAATTGACCTGGGCTCCAGTGTTAATCCAGCGCAAACAATGCTATCCTGAAACGCAATGGGAAGTAAAAGCGTCCTGCTTTACATTTACCACATCGAATATCGTCTCTATGTTTCAAAGCAGAGTGTTAAACTGTATACCAAAGCCTCAGTTTTTAATATATCGCCCAGATTCTGCAGCTTCTCTCACCCTTTACTGTGCCTCATTCCGAAAGGATTCTCAAAGTCAATTCTCAGACCATCGAGTTTTAACAAAAATTGTTTTCAATCGGATGTTTGGACTAAAAGACATAAGTATTTCAGTCTAGCTGTAAACAGTAATATAAGGTGTGACCTGATATTTTAAGTGCGAACAAACAAGAAGAAGAACGAAAAGAAGAGAAAGAAGAAGAAGAACCTCTCTATGTATATGATGTGTGTATGGGGAGTTGTTTTTTTTTTTTGGGGGGGGGGGGGGGGGGAACGCACTCATAGTTTATATCCAACAACCTAACACCGTGAAAATAAAGTAACAAAATCGGATGTCTTCGATTTTGTTTCATTTTTAGTTATCTGTTGCAACAACATCAGCAACAACAAAAACAACAACAACTACTACTGCTGCTGCTGTTAGTACTAATGCTGCTGCTCCTATTATTATTATTATTATTATTATTATTTCTAATAATGCTACCACAACCGCCATAGTCATCAACTTCATCTTCTTCTTTTCTTCACTTTCTCCAGCTACTAGTCGAAGTGTTAGGGAAGGGGGTGGGGTTAATGATTTTCTGTGTCCATTGTCGATTGAGATGATTCTGAAGACTCTCTTCTGCTTCTGCTATTGATTCTTGGTCATCTGCAAATAACAACTCTGAAATATCATCGTCTTTTTCATTTTCAGCTTCTTTACACTCACTGTCAAAGCATTTTACTAAAAGTGGGGGAGATAGCACACATCAGAGTCGTACTCCTGAATATACTTCGTATGCAGTAAACAGACAATATATTGACTGGCACTCATAGAAAGACATATTAAACACTAGACTTTATTTATTTATCTGTGAATATTCCACAAACAGTTTTAGTACAGTCAACCCCGTCTAAAATTTGTAGTCTAAAATGCGTACTAAGAAATGTTCAGGGGAGTGCAGGGGACTGGCAGGCTGTTGAATACATTATCCGTTATGTGCCAGTTGATCTATGCAAATGTTTAGCATCATATAAAGAAAAAGTAACGGACTCTGTTCCATGCCGTCATGCGTATTAAGCTTATGAGGTTACACTCTACAGATGAATTGGGAATCAGTGGATTATGTGGTCAGCTTGGAAGCCAAGGGCATTTGTTAAAATAAAATTAAAATTGTGAAAGTCTGGCTCCATCTGGACCTGAACCCACGACCATCTGATCCTCAGCTAGCGTCTAGACTCTATACCATGGTGGCTTCCTCTAGCACCATATGTCCCATGGAGCGCTGCTACTAGAGGTACTATTATTGTGGCTCTTGTTACTACTTCTACTGCTGCTACTACTATTGATAACTGCTGCTGCTAGTAGTAGTAATACTATTATTGTTACTACAGCTATTAATATTATTACTACTATTTTACTAATGCTTAGGTTAGTTGCGTATCCTTTACACGACGTTGCAGAACCAACCCCATCAGCCCCTGGCTGTTGTGTGGTTTCACTAGGCAAATTTTACGCCCAGTAGTTTGCCATTGCTTCCTGGACGCTCGGCTCCCTGATACCACTGTCGAAACCAACGCAAGGTGTATGGCCCGCAGCTGAATCGAACCCGGTACCCCGGCATTACGAAGCGTTCGCATTGACTTAGCCACAGAGCTGACATTTACTAATGCTACTTCTACTAATACTACTACTATTACTATTACAAATAAAATGTGGCTGCAGAGATGTTATTTAAAAAAAAAAAAACATGAAGTGCAGATCAGCTTTACAAAGTTAAAAATCAGAAAAACCAGAGGATGTTGCAACCACAAGCCTTTATTTGCCATTGGGAAGAAACAAACTACACTAAAGGAAGAAATCAAATCAAACACAGAAATTATGATGGCCTTTATGACACCATCTACATGTGTATGTGAATATAACACTCTTCTATTCATAAGCTTCTTCTCATTTATCGTCTTCTCTTTCTTCTTCTTTTTCTTCTCTTTCTTCTGCTTTTCTCTTTTTTCTCGCTTTCATCTCCTTCTTCTTCTTCTCTTTCTTCTGCTTTTCTCTTTTTTCTTCTTTTTCGCTTTTATCTCCTTTTTCTTCTGTTCCTTTCTTTTTCTTTCTTCACCTTCTTCTTCTGTTTTTGCTCCTACTTCTTCTTCATCCTCTTCTCCTCCTCCTTCTTCTTCCTCTTCTGCTGCCCTCTGTCACCTCAGCTGTGCAAAGACCATTAACAATCTGAAACTCAATGTACTGTCTTTAACCATCGCACGAAGCTCACTCTAAGTCCTCACAACTCCTTTTTATGTTACTCTCTAGTTGAGGGTCACTCCCTTCTATGTGCTTATTTTGGTCTGCTTTTATTCCTTTAACCTGTGGGTTCCAGTGCAATGACATACTAGTTATTTTTTTTATATATGTGAAAGGAGGTGCATCGTAACCCAATTCATTTGGGCCTTTTCCTCACCACGTTATAATTCTTCTATTAAAAGAGACTGGTCCTGATATGGCTTTACTGCTACCAAACCATCCATACAGCAATCTATACACAATTTCAGAATTAGGAATATTTGTGCTTGCTGTTTAAATACATATATTTTCCTATTCTCTTTATTTGGGAGTCGTCGTGGCCGAGCGGCTAAACGCTCCCGCGGATCGGAAGGTAGTGGGTTTGCTCCCTGGCGGAGCCGGACTTTTTTCAAACATGACCTTGGCTCCCAGGTCAACCCAGCCTTGAGTGCGTACCGGGTGCAGTCCCAGGAAGTAAAGGCGGCCGGCGTGATGCTGACCACATCACTTATTTTGTGCCGATTGGTCTATAAAAATATAGGTCTTGCCCTATATGCCCTAAACGCCTAAAGGCGTGGAAAAGGGTCCTTTACTTTTTTGTATTCTCTTTATTTCATTCATTCTTTCTTTTCTTTATTTATTTTTTATATTTTCTGCTTTGTTCCGCTAGTCGTCGCAGGTTAACAGATGATTGGTTTCCAAGCCAGGGTAGGCTCGGTTGCCTGCTATGCTGTGATGTTGTGAAGTCTCAGGGTATCAGTAACTCTTTCTGTCAATCTTCTTCTTGGTCGTCCCCTATGTCTTGGTGTTTCTAGTTTCATGTTGTACCCTCTCGTACCTGGCATCACTGAATTCATTCTCATTAGATGTCCAAACCATTGCTGTCTTTATTTCTCGATAAATTTAATTATAGCTGTTGTTCAAATAGTTTTTGGGATTTCTTTGTTTCTCACATGATCTCTTCTAGTTGTGTTCACGGCCTTTTGCAAACATCTCATTTCACAGGTGCTTATTATTATTTCAATTATGCGTACACCTGTTATTACTGTTATTAACTCTCATCTTCCACTTTTATTTTTTAGCGATGGTGGTGAGGTGCAGTATAAGTCCAATGCTCAGTTGGCAGTATTGGCTATAAAGTATTGACAAAATGGCAGTCAAGTATGATGATGCATGCCTGTCGGTCCAGCAAATGTATGAGTTAAGTAGAAAGTTTCAAAATTGTGTGACTTCTATGAGACACGGTTCATGACCTAGTCAGGCACACTACGTAGTGACTCCAGAGTTATGCTTCATGCAGAGTGGCATGCCTCGCTGCTTAGGATACGGGTGAGGAGTATTGTCTGGATTTTTCACCAGGGTACGCTAGTGTGCTGGGAAATGAACAGACGGAAAGACTGGCTGGCTCTGCACAGCTTGGTGGAATACTGATGTATGATAAGGCAGACAGATAAGGTTAGTGCCTTGTGGGAGAGCGTGTACAGTTCAGAGGAGCAGATGGATCACCACAGTCTGGTGAGATTGATGCAGGGGGAGTGATGAGAGGTTCTGGCAGATGCTCAGAGGAAAGGCAAGACGGACGTTTAATCAGAATGCTACTGGCACCATTAGTATCGGAACTCTTCGCTGGCTGCTGAAGATGGGGACAGAGCGCTTATGGGAATGCCCGGAGTGCTGTGATGTTGGTTCTTGAATCAAATCAAATCAAATCCAGGGTTAATTGCAGCTACTGAAGCCTTCATACAGGAAAACCGCTGACTGACTATGTATGAGTGACATTACCACACATTTTGGTCATTTTTTAGCTTCACTAATCAAAGAAAGGCCCTCTTTAAACTGTCATTATGACATCTCCATGTTCATCTGCAGTAATGTCATCTGCTTAACACTCTTGTGAGCTGTGTTTTTCATGTGGAATGCCTTTCATTCGTTTAGCAGTTGAGTCGTGGTATTCAATATTGCTGTTAGTCGGTTTACATGTGGGCTAGTGAAATACCTTATATAATCATTTTACGTGTGTATAGCCAATTTATTGAGACCAACTACTTTCATCAATGACAAACTGCATTTCTGGTGGGAACCATTGGCTTTGGCACCTCTAGCAACTGCCATATTTCTGGATTGTGCCATTGCAATTGTTTATTCACCAGTTTTTCAAATGGGACAGTGAGAGACATTTCATTTCATTTTCACTGGCACAGGAATGGAGCGAGTATGAGGAGACCTAATTGCAGTGAAGTTGAAACCTTCCCTACGACAACATCTAAGACTGTTGACATCCCCAACAACAATATGAACATGTAACAAGACAATGACATGGCTATTGTAATTTCTACAACACTTTCAGGTTTTCATTTAAAACCTCCTTATATCCTTAATTTCATCAATCTATATTCTTTCTGCCCACCTCTTGCTATCTTTTTCTTTTTCTTTTCCTCCGGTTACCTCATAAAAGTGTTGAAAGGAGAAATAAGAATTTTTGTGTGTGCATAATTTGATCTTCATTTCTTTTAGGCTGTTCTTGACCCCTCATTCCACTATTTGCACCGTCTTCCTCTTGCTCTGTGTTGATTGTATTTCTTCAGCATAGCGCTCTGTAGAAGCTGGTACCAGGGGGAAAAACCTCGCATTATGGTTGCTTTCTGTCTGGCGTAAATTTCTCATCCCAGGCCTTCTTGGTGCGCTCCCGCAGAATGTTCTGCTCTGACCATATAACTGTGGATAGATAATCACATTTTTTGTTTACAAACAAGAAAAGAAATATTCAATTTGTGCAGTTTTTTTTTCTTTTCAGTCTTTAAGAAAATCAAAGCATAGTAGCACGCTTTATGCCAGTTTAATGATCATCAATTTAAATCACATCAAGGCAGATTTTTTTAATCGAATGAGAGACTTCTTTTTTTCTGTTAGGGGAAAAACCCACCCAATTTGCAGAGTTCATATTGACTGCACTAGTCACGGGGCCTTAAATTCTCAGGCTCATTACTCCCCACCCCCTCCATCTTGCACCGGCCTGAGAGTGTGGTTAATTCTTGGGTAGTATGCTCTGTGGAAAAAAAATTGCAACGTTCAACCTGCATCCTTGAAGGGGGAGCTTAAGGTTATAAGTGCAGCTAGGTTATGTGAGCCAGATAAAATGGCTTAGCAGTGCTCACAACCAAGTAGCTCTGAAAAGAACTATTGCAGTGTTGATGCGATCAGAGGGGACATACCTAAATACTGTCCTCTCCGGCGATGACCTGGTCACAGATGTCAAGTGGTAAATTCAGAAAGGAAAGATGTATATGGGCTTTTAGTCTCAAACAATCTAAAAAGTAGTACCAGAAAAGGTGTAAAACAATCTAAAAATGAGTGCCCAGACATGTGTGAAACAATCTAAAAATTAGTACCAGGTAATGTGTGAAACAATCCAAAAATTATTACCAGGAAATGTGTGAAACAATTTAAAAATGAGTACCAGGGAATCTGTGAGACAATCTAAAAATTAGTACCAAGAAATATTGGAAAGTACAGGTGGCTATACAGTTTTGATAACTGAAAACGCAACTGATTTACAACTGCTGGATTTTGTGAGGATGGAGAGTGCTAAGAATGAACTTTCCTTAAATATTAAGAAAACAGAAGTAATGGTTATATCAAAGAAGAAGATAACACCACACTGTGGTATTTCAGTTGAAGGAGAAATATTTCACTGTCAATAAATTCAAATATGTGGGAACAATAACATCATCAGATGGAAAATGTGTGACAGAGATTAAAAGCAGCATTTCAGAAAATGAAAAATATCATGTGCAACAAGCTGCTCTCATTTAATGTCGGAAAGAGAGTGCTAAAATGTTACATAGAACCTGTTCTGCTGTATGGCAGTGAATCTTGGAATGTCAGTGAACAAATTAAAAAGAATTTGGAAGCAACAGAGATGTGGTTTCTAAGGCAAATGTTACAAACACCTTGGATGGCCAAAGTAACTAACAACAATTGTTTGAAAGAAGCTAATGAAAGTAAATCACTATACACAACAATAAAAAGAGACAAACACTGTTCTTTGGCCACATAATGAGCAGAGAGATGCTGGAAAACATCATGACAGCTGGAAAGATCAGTGGAAAGAGGGGTAGAGGCAGACCAAGAGAGATGATTCTGAATGGGCTGAAATGATGGCATGGAGGGATATCATCAAGACAGCTGTTCCAGGCAACCAGGGATTGTGATCTGTGGAGATGCATCAGTGCCTGTGCCAATTGGCAGGACACATGATGATGATGATGATATTAGGTGGCTGCTATGACACTGACATCATCTTTCAAGTGCCAACTGATCTATAAAAATAGGGCTCCAGCTTCCTACAGTAACTACCAGGAAATATTCTGGGAAGGAAATACTGATCAAGCACAAGTGCTGACTGGTCAATACAGATATAGGACTAGCATCATATGCCTAACATAATTAACAACATAAAAACAAGACTACTTAACTTTGTTTTATAACATAAGATTCCCCGTATGGGTTCCAGGGCCCCATTGTGGGGGAAACAAGAATAGACCCACACCCTCCCAAACAAGCATGTCACAGGAGTCGACTAATTGGGGATTTATTTCAAAGTAGGAGCACATCTGTCCACAAGGAACAATGAACTGCACACATATAAGCCAGTAAATCGGAGAGGAAAACGCAAAACTCAGGCCCTGGCACAAAGTCAAAGTCCAAATGGATGAACAACCAGGATTTTCCGCAAGAGCTTGCAGTCGGTGAATAAAAAAGAAGAAAAAAGGTCACATAAGTCTATCATGGTGTCGGTACAGACTTTTTCTCTACAAAATGTTCATCATTGGCAAATATTATCAACGGAAGAAAATGTAAATGGCTTTAAATACATGCAGAATGGAAAATGGCAAATGGAAAAATGGAGATGTGGGTGACCCAAGTGAACATGCAGAAGGCCAGTAGATGGAAAATGAAGGGATGTGAATGTAAACTGAGATGGGATACCATGGGTAGATGAGAAACAGATCAGAAGCAATAAAGATCACTTCTGAAAGGCCTGTGTGTCACTGACAACATAAAGATATACAAAGATTGGGACAGATAGTCCTATGGTAGATACTGCCATTGAGGTTAAAAGTATGGGTTTTATCCGATTTGGCTCAGTCTCTCTCTGCAGAATGTCTAGTCATCTGCCAAGAGCATCAAACAAAGAATGAGCAGCTTAGCTCCAGTGACGATCCCCAGGGGTCTCCATAAAAATGCCACTTAGGTGTGGAGTGTTAAGCCATCCCAAATGCTAGATCAAGACAGAAACTGGCATCGTTAAATCTCTTCTTTATCACCTCTTCTCATGTCAGTCACTTTTTTAATGGTGACCACAGAAGAAAGAAGATGAATCATCTTTATTTTTAAACCAAAAAATATTTCCCAAAATTGTTCAAACTGCTTGGTTCTAATTTTAAGAAACATAAGCCTGCCACTGCTAGGCTTCTCTTCATCCTAAAGGAACGGCTGACCGAGTAGTTACAAAGACGGCTCTCATATGGGGAAACCTGGGTTTGACCCCTAGTAAGAAGATGGAGTTTTTCTGTTGGTGCAAAATTAAACAGCCTAACCTGCACAGTCCGTGGCAACAGTACTAGCCATACGGGCCCTACATTTTCAGGCACATGACCCCCTGTCTACACCATCCTAAAAAAAGTGGTAAAACTGACAGTAGGGACAGTTTTTTTTTTTTTTCTTTTTCATTTGCCATTAAACGGCCAGTTGGCACACTGTATTGTGGTTTAAAGCTAGGCCGTGATATCTCAAATTTTTAGCCTTGCACATTTGATTTCAGCACATCCTTAGTAGCCTTTTATGATATGCTTGATAAGGGGTGTGAAGACTCATACTAGACCATTGTTTTGACAGTCCACCAATCTCTTTGCCACCATTTTGTTTCTTGGGTATGGGACACGGCAGATTCTTTTAATCAATATTTTTTTGAAAGAGAATGCATCCTATAAAGACAGACAGTAGCATTAATTGATGATTAAAAACACTTCACAAACTGTACATACTTAGATCATCTCTTTTGTGGTGAAAAGTATCTGGATTTTTCCCTCTTCTGAGATGAACCTGGTTAGTGAAGTCTTGATGCCCCTGGCTGATGGTATGGTCGGTGGTAAAACCAGGAAATATATCATACCGAAGATTCTGACCAATGTTTTCATAATCACCATCAAGATTCACTTGGAGACTGGTAGCATTTTGTATCTTTGATGATCTTTGATGCCTGAAGAGTGGCTTCTGTCTATCAATGGACAGAGCCACCAAATCTTTGTCACAAAGTAGCTCTTCACAGTTACGGCTGCCAAACTTGTGTTTAATATTTGCAGGAAGCTCAACAAAGCTATGGGATTGTTGGTTGTCTGGTTTCGATTGCTGCATTAAATCATTACTGATAGGCTGGAATCTTCTCCAACCATTTTCTCTGTTTCTATTATAAGCTGCTGTTGTTTCTTCAATAGGAAACAATCTAGTTACATTGTTTATTGCGGCTGTCTCATCCAACAGACTGTTTTTAGGAGTTGCTAGTCTAGGTTCATTTGCTTCTACATGTTTAGTTTGATTAGCTGTGACACTAGCAGCTCTTGCAGTTTTAGAGTTTCTGAAAACATTGTGATTACTAAAACAGTTATCATTACTGAAAGTTAATGCTTGTTCTTGTTTCATTTTGAGATGTTTATCGGCTTCTCCAAATAAACTTTTCTGTTGCAAAAAATGACCTCTTGCAGTTTCTAGTTTGTCATGTTCTGAAAAAGACAAAAATAATTTTTTTACATATATGATTTAATAGAAAGCAACTTCACAATCAGTGCTGATAAACTTGGTCAAATTGCAGAAAAGGTGTAATTTATTCTTCTTTTTTCTTCTTTGCTTTCATTTTTTATGCTCAGATAAGACCATCAGGTGGGTTGCCTCTATGAACCCGCATGTCAGTAGCAGGTCCTTCATTGTTCCCCATAGCTTGCTCTGCACACTTTGCTCTTTTTCATTGTTTTCTTCTTTTTCTTCCTCTTATTCTTTTTTTCTTCTGTTCCTTTCCTTTCTCCAAGCAAGTTTTTATGTGATATTTACATTATGTGTTGAGAGGCAGATAAAGTGGTTCACGGCAAAAGCAAATGGATGTCAGTGATACTACATCTAGTTTGAGAATGGAGATGGAAGCAGTCAATGCAGCCTTCCACTGGCTTGAGAACAAGCTGTACACAAGTGTCATGATTGTAACTGTCTTATAAAGCATGTTGAGAAAAATGAAGTCAGGTATGCTCCGTGCAGAGAAGTCCTGGGTGGTTGGTGTCCTTTTTTAAATAATTTCTCCAGGTTGTGCAAGTGTGTTGGGAAATGAGCAGGCAGATAAACTGACTGTTTCTGCACCACTTGCTGGTAAACTGATTCATGACCAACTCGATGCCCTAAGGGTCCTTTGGGAGTGATTGAACTTTTGTGGAGACATAGATCATTATGGTCTAAGGAGAATGATGCTGCAAGGAGTTACCAGGTGATCTGGCCAACACTCAATTCTCAAGGGAAAGGCGAGACCATTACACAATCAGACTGGTACTGGTGCTGTTGGAATTGGAACTCCCCACCTGCTTCTAAAGATAAAGATTGAGTGCTTATAGGAACGTCCTGCGTGCTGTGTTGCTGATTCTTAATTCAACCTTCAACAACAAAAACATTCAACATTATTGGTGTATCACTGCTGATGCACACCATCCATTGCACAGTGAGATTCACAGGAAAAAGGGTAGCAAGTTAAAAAGAGGAAAATCCTGGGTGGGTCAGGGTGAGGACATTATTCAACAAGTTTGAGGACACAGAACCTGGTGAGGAGTGGATACGAGTGCCAGCAGAGTGGGGTATATCCTTTTCAGTCTGCATAAAACTGGGTAGAGATTGCAAACAACAAGGCTGGCTGGTGGTTGAGGCAGAAGTTCAAGCTTTAATTCTTGAAAATTCTGCAGATGGAGGTGCAGTTTTCTACACTGATGGATTCATTGTTCAACATGTACAAAGTTTAAGGGCTTTCACGATTCTGGTTCACAGAAAAACTGTAAAAGAAGAAAGCAAGGCTTTTGCTCCGACTACTGGTAGTTTGACTATGAAGGAAATTGTGGTAACAAAGCAAAGATGTGACTAGAGACACAGTAGTTTTTCCATGTGTGCTTTCTAAATGATTCTGTGTGCATGCTTAAGAAGATAGAGAAAGGATGGATTCGAAGAAAATGATTGCAGTCACTGATGACATCTTATCTGAAAGGAAGTTTCAATTTTGTTCCAGGACACTCTGGGGTAAGAGGGAATGAACGAGTGGATTGGCTTGCTGGCAGGGCCATGGTAGGTACAGGACAATCAATGGACCCAATTGACATTCTCATTGCTTCTAAGGAGGCAGGACGAGAAGATGATTCAGGAGATGATCTTGAAGCAGCAACACTCAAAAGACTACAACAACTTCAGGTGGTCAAAAGAAGTGTCGCCAAACATGAACACCATACAGGTAGCCAAAGAAGAATAGTAAACCAATACAGAACTGGTGATATCAGTCACCACACATTGGGGGATATGCTGAAGATGGGATCCGAGCGCTTATGGATTAACCAATGTGCAATGAGGAAATCTTTCCATATCCCAGTTAACTAACTAATATTCAACATTATGCAAAATATATGAAATTTAAAAAAAAATATTAACCCATATTATTCATTTTCATCATCATCTTTTTCTTCTTCTCCTCCTCCTCCTTTTTCTTCTTGTTTTTTATTTTCTTCTTTTCTTTCTTCTCCTTCCTCCTCCTCCTCACCTCTACCTCCAAGCCAGCACTTCTTTGATGCACACATTATGTAAAATATCGCTAATTTTACTTCTGTTTTTTTTTTCACTGTATTTTAAGAACTGTTTTGTAATATTCAAGTTCCAAAAGCCCACTTTTTTTATTTAGTGTTGCAAAATGGGCTATGATTCACATCCTTACCCTTAAAATAAAATGATAAACTGTCTTGATTCCACCATTCTTACTACTGTTTCTCCTTTGTCTTCTTTGCCCCCCAACTACCAAGTATAAGTTTTTTAAAAAAAACTTTAACAAAATTATAATCATGATGACAAACCTGGTGTCCTGTCTTTTAAATACTGAGGCTAACTGAACTTTTTTAAGACTCCTTCCATGTGACCTTCTGAAGTGCATCTACCTTCACTGTTCTTCAAACTGCCCATGTGTGTGCTTTCTTGAACAGTGCCAAATAGTGTTTGTTCATGCTCTGTCCTATTCATCACTTCTTTATCCTGAAAAGCCGCATCAATCTGAACTGGTGTAGTGACTCTAGTTGTAGCTGTCTACCAAATACAAATGTTAAATCAGAACAACAATTTTAAGTAGTTAACATGTTTATACTGATGGACATGAAGCAAATAACTGGTTGTTAATTTATAAATTATACTTGTTCAGAAATCTTCTATCACTTCTTTCATTTATTTAAAAAAAATATATGTTCAAAAATAAACTTCAGCTTAATACTTTCAGTTTCACTTTCTAACATGTTTCAAATTCTAGTGTTAAACAAGACTGATGATTGTTTAACACTGGAATTTGAAACATGTTAAAAAGTGAGGGATAGAGAAAACTGAAAGTATTAGGGTGATGTTTTTAAAAAAATCACCAGTCTTGTCTTAACACATAACTGTTTCGTTCATCAAACACTAGTGTAGTGTTAACAATGTATACACCATACAGCAAACATGTACCAAAAACCAGTGTTAGACAATAACCAGTCTTTCTTTTCATTCATCAAACACACCAACGTTAACCAGACATATACAGAAGAGAAAGATTTCAAAGGTGTATAGAAAATTAATCCATCCAATGGTGCTGGTGCCTTGTCTTGGTGGGATGACTCTCAGAGCTAAGCCAGCAGGGATCTTGTTACCCTGGCAGGATTAACCATGCCGAACAGATCTTGAAAAGAAGAGTCAGACCAAACTAACACCCTGGTCCTCCAAGTTGGGGGTTGGGTAAACGGTTGACAACCCATTACTGTAAAAGAATACTTTGTTACGAAAACAGGATCTAGTGAAATCTTTGAACCGATGGAAAGAAGTGAAGCTTGCCAGATATTTGTGGAAATGACGGCTGGGGATCAAAGCCGAAAGGAAGTCAACAGCCCGACAGTACCTAAGGAAACCTGGAGAAGGGCAACCGAACGGGAAATGAAGGAATGTAAATTGACATCGGATACCATGTACAGAAAAGCAGCAGACCGGCAGCAGTGGAGATAACTTGTGAATGCCTTATGTGTCAACAGCGACATGAGGAGGATATAGATAGATAGAAAATTAATGCAGAACACTATTATGGTGAGAACTGTTAACTATCAAAACAATGAGTCATCATCATCGTTCTATCCTTCGCCATTGCATGGAGCTCTCCCCATGTCCTCCCAATCTTTCTAACCTCATTCTCCAGCTCTCTTCTCCATGTGTTTTTTTTTTTTTTGGCCTTCCTTTATTCCTAAGCCCCTGTGGGTTCCAATGCAAAGACATTCTAGTTATGCTATTCTCCTGTTTTCTCAGTGTGTGCCCTATCCAACGTCTTTTCCTCACCTTCTGATCCACTGGAGCCTGTTTAGTTCTCTCCCAAAGTTCTACATTAGTTATTCTATCATACCATTTTATTCCCTCTATTCTGCGCAGGCCTGTCATTGTAAGTAGTAGTAATAAATGTCACCCAATATCCTGTTCAACTCTCAGTGTTATAACTGGAAAATATAGTATTCATTGAGTTCTCAGTGTATGTGTGTGATTGTTATTTTACACATCGTGTAATTATTTATTTAAGACAAATATGTAATTTGTGTTGTTTCAAATATTGTTTTTATCTGGGTTATGAATCTGATGGATTTATTATGTCCAGTCGGTGTTGCGAAAGCGCTTCACAATGTCACCGTGCCAGGTTCTATTCCAGCTGCGGACAATTAGTCTTGCATTGGTTTCGACAGTGGTACCGAGACCTGACCATTCAGGGCAATGGCTAACTAATGAAAGTAAAATTTGCCGAGAAAAACGACACAGCATAAAAAATGCTGGGGTTGGTTCTGCAACGTAGGGGATACGCAATTAACTTTTAGTATAATAATAATAGTTGATTGTCCTCATTGATTTTTTTTTTTTCAACAGATGGGATCGAATTTGATTTGTCCACTCCCCCGTGTGGGTTCCGGAGCCCCATTGTGGGGAAAACAAGAATAGACCCACTGCCTCCCCAAAAGCATGTCGTAAGAGTCGACTAATTGGGGAGCTTCCTTTAAAGGAGTGCATCTGCCGAAAGGCAAGGAACCAACAGTCTGTATTCAAAAGAATTAAATCTGTAAAACTGATGCACACGCAACACTCAGGTTCTGGAGCAGGACTGCAGTTCAGTAGTGGACGAGCAACTAGAACCTTCCGCCAGAGTTTACAGCTAGTGAACGCGAAGAAGAAGATTTGTCCACTCCGTTCTATCATGTGCAATCTGTGTATTTACCGTATCTTAGCAATAGCCGACATCTTATATGTTTACTATAATACTGTTTCCTATTCCGGGATTAGAGGTCAAAGAAGACCACGAAATCAATGACGTTTTACACAACACGTTTGCCAAGGCCCTCAGTTGGTCGTTTCTGCGTCAGTGTATTATTATCTCTAAATTTTCTAGTGTCACGTATGTTTCATATTTTGTAATGTTAAATTGTAGCAGTCCACTGTCTGAATCTATAAACTGTCATTCTAGAAGGTTCACTCTGTCTGGCAAATAATCCTAAGCTAAATTATAGATACAGCAAAAGAACATAGACCCAGACTCTTGAGACAAGACACTTCCCAGTTAACCAGACTTATTCGGTTCACTGTAGAATTTCGTCATGCTAAATAAACTTAATTTGCAGCGTATAAGTCACGTTTTCACGCATTAAAAACTCTTCATATTGGTGTTCGTCTCATGGCTGTTAAATAATGCAATAAAGGCCTAATAAAAAATTTTGAGCTAGAAATCCTGAATCTTGAGGTCATCTTGTGGCTGTGATATATGATTATATGTATACTATTGAGATCAGTAACGTAAACATTTTTGTCACAAGATTTTGCTGATGGAGTAAACTTAGTTCTGCCGTAATTTTTATCTCTGTTCGCCGGCTGTAAGCTCTGGCGGAAAGTCCTGATTGTTCGTGCATTTCGACTTGAGTCTGGCATGTACATCCGTTTTACTGGCTTATTTATGTGCAGTTGGTTGTTTCTTGCCACTCGGGCAGATGCACCTTGACTTCACAGGAAGCCTCCAATTAGCTTACTCCTACAACATGCTTGTTGGGGAGGCATTTGTCTTATCTTTTTTTCCCACAATGGGGCTACAGAACTCACACAGGGACCATAATTTTCGGCTCTCCTTTGAATAACCATTCCAAATGATCTACGCAGAAAGTTAACCCTAACAGAGCCTCATTACGTCCTACCCTACAAACATTTAAAAGCTGTAACTCGGAAAAAATTAGGAAGGAAAAGGGCAAAGTCTACTACTTACCGAAAATTAAATACTTTATATGTGAAAATTGTAGCACAGAAGTTGCAAATAGTGCGCGAAAACCTGTTCTGTCTCGCTGTCCGCCATTGTAACTCAGCACGGCTTGTCCGCTATTCTCGTTCCGTGTGAGACATGATGTAAATGCGCGGTTTAATGTACGCGCATGTCGCTTCAGGACAACTTCAAACCAGCAGCCGCCATGATGGCGTCCACTATCCCGACCACCACTTAACCGTGGTGAATGCAAGCACGCTGGTACTACCAACAGAAGAAGTAGCTCCTGTAAATTGTAGACTTTTTTTCCCGCGACTATAGTGCCACCTCCGAGAGTATCCCCCGCACCGCTACGCATGACGCGGAAGGGGCTAAACTAGATTGCTGGGACTCACGAGCAGATACATTGGAGATAGCTGCGACTCAGGAGTCCCTAGCGTTTCGCGAAAATGTTGTGCGCAATTAATCCCACTTTTGACACGGTTGATTCGCCGCAAAAGAAATGCAAATTTTAGATGAGTGAGGCTCTGTTTGGGTTCACTTTCTGCGTAGATCATTTGGGACCGTTATTTAAAGGAGAGCCTAATTTTCAATAAACATGTTACCAAAACATTTGTTTCACAGTAGTATTTTAAATTAATATCCTTTACTGTTAAAGTCTCAGGATCATAATTAGGATATGTATGTGTGTGTATATATGTTTATGTATACATATATATATGTGTTTATTTATATATTAGGGCTGTACCGAATAGTGATTTTCACTATTCGACGGAATACGAATAGTGAAAAAAATATATCTAAAAAAAAACCTCATTCCTAATGTCAAAAGTACGCTGAACTTTTACTTCACACAAAGTAGCACAGAAAAGTCTTATTCTTTAGCATTCTGAGCCCTTGAGGTTTACTGCTGCAGATATCACTAGTCTCCATTCATCTCTCTGGCTGGCCTTCTCTTCATAATTTGTGACACCAGATGTTTGCAGGTCTGACTGGACATTATCTCTCGAACTTCTTTTTTTGTCTGCCTCGTGATCTACGCCCATTCCTCTCTCTCAGGTGTATATAGTTTTTACTTCTCTGTCACATGACATTCTTTCAATATGCCCCAACCATTTTAGTCTGTTAGCTCTTATGATGCCAGTGATCAATGATAATTTAAACAGATTATGTGTTACGTTGTTGCTTCTTACTCTCCATTCCCCACTGTTAGCATCTTTGATGGGTCCAAAGATTTGTCATAAGATTGTTTTCGAAAGCCTTTAATAAGGCCTCATCTCTTTTATTTCTGCTGTAAGTTTCAGAGCCATATAAAACGACTGGTCTTATCAACGTTTTTTATATTTTGATCTTGGTGTCGCGAGACAGACACTTTGACTTTAACAGATGTTGAAGGGCATAGTATACTTTATTTCTAGATTGTATTTCTTCTCCAGCATGTTGGAGCAGTTGAAGTTTGCACCCGAGTACTTATATGTTTCCGTTCGTCTGATTTTCATATTATCGACTTGGAGTTTAAATTCTTTCCATGTCTAGTTAGTATTTGTACAGAATAGTAAACATTTTATTTTTTTGTATCCTTCAGTCAGTCTGTGGTAACTAATAACTATGACTGAAAGAATCCTAAGTATTATAACAAGTAACTAAACTTGGAAATTGTCACTGACAGCTCAGTTAATGCAGGAAAGCTGTATTAGCTTTCAACAAAACCATTCGTTCCATGTTGTCGGCATTAAGTCCGTGTATGCAGAAGCTGGTGTAAGGTAACTACTATTCGTATACGGCCCGACCGCAACTTCGGTCGAATACCGAATAGTCAATAGGTCCACTATTCGGCTACGAAGCGAATATTCGGTACAGTAAATATATATATATAAATATATATATATGTATGTGTGTATATATGTATATTTATATATAATAACCAGTACATGTTTAATGTATGCTTTTGCTATTTTACGTATCCTGTAGTAATTTACTTCAGACAGGTCTTATGATTACTGTTTTCATTTCCAATATTTGCTGCATTAGTAAGTGTTAATAAATCTTTAAAAGCTGTGGCTGTGGAAATACCTTCACAGTCCATTCTTGTTATCGGTATCAGCATCCTAGCACATCGATCTGACCCATTCATACTCCATCCCCTGATGCAGCAGCCATCTTAGTGTCTCCATTGGTAACTATACCTTTTAGAAGGTGATTGGCAGATATTTTGTATTTGCCCTGCAACCAGTTTCTGCATGCTTGTCCTCGCTTGATACCCTCTTCCAACAGGCGGTTCATCATCTCAGATTCTTTTGTCTCAACATCTCTGGAAAGCAGTGCATTCAGTATGTCTGCCCTGTCCATACTTCTTCCTCTGCTGACCACTGGAGGAAAGGCTAGCCGCTTAAGGTGAGACTTCTTGATGCTGTAAACCCATTCTAGTCAAAGTTTGTCAGTTTGTGTCTTCTTAAGCATGCTCATTATTAAGCCTGTTACTATCAATGTGTGAGCTGTTTTCTGTTCCACTAGCTATACAAGTATTCCTGTGACAGCTGCTGTCTTCATCATCATACTAGAAGTAGTTAAACTGAATGCCTTCTTTTGCTCTATTCCCATTCATCTGTGCTGTGTCACTTTCCATCTGTTTTTGTTTAAATTTACAAGTATTAGTACACATTTATAGAAGTTAACTATTGTCATTTTTTTAAAGGTACATTTGCAGACATGAATTCTTCACCGCGACTGGCAACGAGATTGGTGAGAAATATACGAGTAGCTACAGGATGCAAGTCTATTCACAGACATTTGACTACAGTAACAAACAGAACAGTGCTGACGTGTGTACAGAATCCACAATCTTACAGCCCTACAGTTGGCATTAGATTAAAAGCTACCTGTGCTAGCAAGTTTGAAGTTATCAATGTACAAGACGGAGAAGATTTTAAGAAAAGAGTTATTGAAGCTAGTTCTACTACACCAGTTATTGTTGACTTCCATGCAACGTAAGTCTGTAGTTGTTATTTTGTTGTAATAATTCATTTTAACTGGATTTAAGTTTGGTCTGTACATGGCCTAAAGCTTTGTTGAGGCAAAGTGACCCATGACTATCTCAATTAAAAAATAGGATGTTGAATAAGATAAATTTAAAACACATCCATCTTCCTGCATTTAACAAACAAATCTCTTTGCCGGACGCATGCACCTAATTTGTTTTGGTTCTTTTTTTTTTTATGTTTACTTACTTATGTATTCTTACCACTGTCTGGCGATCCTACAGAAAAATCTACGAGATCCCATTTAGGGTCCCGACTCATGGGCTGGGAACCCATGCCCTAAATCAACTGAATATATCTCTAATTCCTGTTCTAGTTTTAGGTTTTCTGTCTCTTCAGCCCTTTATGTTTCATACCCGGGTTAGACCTCTGCTAAGTTAATGGAGTTTTCTATCAGGGGAAAAATTAAACATTCTGACCTACACAGTCTATGGCAACAGCACTAGCCGTGTGGCCCTAAATCCTTGGGCTTACGACCTTTTGTCTCCATCACCCAAAAGAGGTACATACAGACTTTTTCAGATACACCTGTTTATCAATGTATTTGTCATGTAATCATTACTCGTGTCCTCAGGTGGTGCGGTCCCTGCAAGGTGTTAGGGCCCAGACTGGAAGCCATTCTTGCTGAGGAGAATGGTAAAGTTGTCATGGCAAAAGTTGATATTGACGACAACTCTGAACTTGCAATGGAATATGGTGTAAGTTGCTTTTTTGTTGAATGCATCTGTTTTTTGTTAAATCGTTGTTGCCTCTCCAGAGAATACATAAGGCTTTTAGGAAAGTTTAAGCTAAGAGGATTTATTTTGTTTTATCTTAAAGCAAAAGAATAGACTTCATAACACCAGGTTTTATCCCATGTGGCTCAGTCTCTCTTTCGCAAATCGGCTAGCTGCCTGCGAGAGTGCCGCACCGAGCACAAACTCCATAGCTCTGGCGACGATAAATTGCCACAAAAATAGCACTCATGAGCTGAATGGTCTTCAGAGCACGAGGCAAACAATTTGACCACTTTGCAAATGGCCCCCCCCCCTTTTTTTTTTTAAATCTTCAAAGCAGTATTATGAATGGTTGCGCTACACATTAAAAAAAGATATGCTTTTCAAGTATATTACATGATCATGGTGGCCATCTTGAATTTATTTGGCTATGTAAAGAAATTCCCCCTTTTACTATATCGTGTTAGTTGACCCCGAAAAAGCATTCCAGGAGTAGAGAAAATAAAAAGAATCCTGGAAACATATCAAGGCTCTCACCCGATGCTGAAAGGCAACACAGGACTGAACAAGAAGCATGCAGTTCAAAAGTAACCAGCTGGTTACATAATAAAGTGTAGTCCATTGTGGTTGGGTTGTGGCGAAACAAAAAAACACTTGACCTTCAGAACAAAAGGTTTGACCTCAGAGGCCATTGTTCGATTCCCCATTGACGAAGGGAAAAGATATTTGAGGGTGCTGGAGTTGGATGGGACGCACGCTGAAAAAACCTGATAACGATATAACTAGAATGTCTGTACACAGGAATTCACAGGGTTGAAGAAATAAAGGAAGACCACAGGACATGAAGAATTAGAATGTAAAGTTAAAAAGATGGCGGGTGGGGGGTGAATTGCACATGATAATGGGCAGGACTGGTTAATGTGATTTGATTTAAGGCTTAAGCCGCATGGTGGGGGAAGGGGGGTCTGCTCATTCAAAAGAAAAAATAATAGAACAGTGTTTACAGCTTTTTGTGTGGACGAGACTGCTACTGCAGCATTATCCTGCTGTGCCATTAGATGTCACATATAGCGCGCAATCTATTCCCTTAATTATTCTATCCTGTGCGGTCAGTTCGATCTCATCAACATTTATTTTAGTTTCTTGTCTTTGTCCACGCCTCCTCAGTCCCTTTATTTCCCAAATCACTCCTGTTTGATGTTGCTCTGCTGACTTCTTGGGATGTGTCCATTATTCCACCATCTTCTTTGTTATAACTGTCGATACTAGTGGTTGCTCGGACATTTCTCTCATGTCTTCAGCTCTTTTAAACTCATCCCATTTTGTTTTCATCAGATTCCTAAGGCATTGTATAAACAGCAGATGCTATCCCCAAAGCCAGCCTACTACTGTTACGTTAACAACAACAGCTAATATTTAGATAATCCAGCATGGCAGATTTATTTAACATTATGCATCATTTCATTTTTTTTAGGTGCGGTCAGTCCCGACAGTCATCGGTGTGAAGAACGGACGTGTACAGAACCAGTTTGTTGGAGCAATAGACGATGATCAGATCCGCACTTTTGTTGACAAACTGGTTGTATCGTGAATTCAATGGCCGTCTTTAAATTTTTTTTGCTGTGTGTAAACATCTGATGTAACGAAGCAATGCAAAAGTTGCTTCTTAGTTAAAGTTGGTTGCTGTGGATACAATGTTCCGTTAGTAAAATCTGTAATGGCAGATGAGTATTGATTTTATGTTAGTCGGAATCATTCATTGTTTATACTTAGTATGCGTCCCGTAAACAGGCCTGTACACTAATTTTGTAAAAAGTTTAGTGATTTTAAATGTTTAAAAAAAAAAAAGACTATTGTTTATATATAAACATTTCCACATAGTGTTGGTTAATGATTCATTGTTTATGAAATAAATGTAAATACACATAAATACGAAATAGTTGATAGTAATTTTGAGCTATGCCGCCTTAAGTGTCCAGAGTTGGTTGTTTGGTATACCTTGTGTATTAAGTGCGAATGCCGTAGTTTACATACTTTTCATAACTGTGAGTTGTGAGATCCTGCAGGCACTACAGACATGCTGTAATTGTTTTACTGTAGGTCTTCTCTTTATTTTGTGCCACCATGCGTCACAGTTTAACAGATAAGTAGCAGAGCCAAGGCACGCTCAGTTGTTTGGTATGCTGTATAGTCTTAAGCTGTCACCGACTTCTCACATCCAAGAAGTCCTTTTTTTTACAGACCACATAAAAATTGAACCTTGATATGTCAGAGCTTTTTTTGGGGAGGGGGGGGGGGGGGGGGGTGTGTGTGATTTGATGGCAGTAATAATGCAGCTGGCTTGCATGCCTGCTGGGTGGTCATATATTTAACACCCCCAGTCAAGATCCACAGTTTCTTCTGCTTTTTTTTTTAAACCTCATTCTGCAGTTCTCGGCCTTTCTAAAGCCGCAAACCTTTAATACAGTTCCTCGTGTTGTAATGACTTCCA
Organism: Candidula unifasciata; assembly: GCA_905116865.2. Taxonomy (NCBI): domain Eukaryota; kingdom Metazoa; phylum Mollusca; class Gastropoda; order Stylommatophora; family Geomitridae; genus Candidula; species Candidula unifasciata. The sequence continues at coordinate 472,171 of CAJHNH020003668.1, forward strand.
ACTATAAAATTTTTTTCATTCTTTTGCCAATTATTGCCTTTATTATATCACTTCTGCAGTGTACTAGGGGAGGGGAGGTCTTTGAGCTTGAGGATTTATGGCTAGTGCTGTCGCTATGGCTGTGCAGATGAGGATGTTTTAAATCCCCAGCCTTACTGAGGATTTGAACCCAGATCTCCTGCTAGAGAACCCTGCATTCTAACCATTCGGCAAGCTGCTCATCTTATTTTCATTGCTATTTCAGTGAATGTGCGTTTTCCAATGGTCTTAGGCGACCCCTGTGAATGGGTCGTGACCCACAGGTTGAAAACCGCTGCTCTAGTTTTTTTTTTGGTAAAATTACTGAGAATTTTAAGGATGTATCTTAAAAAAAATGAAATATTGTTAAAGATCTTTAAAAAAAAAAAAAAAGAAATTATGTGTTCAATGCATTTTTATGCTGTATGTGTACCGGTATATAATCTTGTTTGACGTATTGTCTGCATAATGGAATATCTATCTTTGATATTATAGAGAAGGAAAGGAATAAACATGTGAAATCAGATTTTGTTTTTCATATTCTCAGTTAGAATTAAAAATTTCTTGCACATTTCACCATGTTGCATGATCATGGATCAGATCAATGCTCATGTCTTGCCCTGCAAAGAATCTGCTGTTGGATAATTACAATTTTAATGTACAGATTTTCATTTCTATATGACATAAATGAAGAGGAGAAATCAATATGAATAGAGCAGAACGAACACACTTAATTATTTAAAGGGTTAAGAATTCATAGAAAAAAGTACGGACTGCCTACAGAACCACCTAAATCAAATCATTAACAAAGGGGAGGAATATAATATGAAAATAAACACTACAAAAACAGAGACAAATGGTGACAGAAAGACAATTTAGAAATAAAATTTAAAAACACCTTAAGAAAAAACAGTATTTGGAAGCAGTTTTCACATCGGATGCAAAACCGGACAGAGAAATTAGCTGATATGCCAAAGTTAAGTAATGGGGCAACTATCTCACCTGTTGGACACACAAGCAGATACCCCGGAGTACGAAAGTGAATCTTATCAGAACTATTTTTTTTGCCAACACTATGCTATTAGTGCCAAATGTGGACACTTACATCCTCTAATGAAAGTAAATTTGTGACAACAGAGATTAAAATCTTGACAGAGCTCATCAACAAATGTTACATCTCCCCCGACACTTCACCGAGGTACAAGGTGGAAGAAAAGAAGAAGAATTGGGAACGCAGGCCTGATTAATTCTGCCAGATAATTAAATAGATTCCACTCTTACTGATTAAACAAAAATTATTTGGAGACTCCTGTGCCCATCTTCGTGTTGGTCGGCCCCTGCCTCTTCTTCCTGGTACCATACCTTCTGCTATAATTTTTTCCAATCCATCATGGCTCTTGAAATGACCCGAGTATTTCAGCTTCCGAGACAGGATGCTGTTTATTAGCAAATCTTCCTATAGCTAGGGAAAGAAAATGCAAAATCTGTAACCAAACCAGAAAGGCAACCGTCCTGTGGTGTTCTTTGGACAACAGGATGTTCCCAGACTCAAAATGAATGGCAGGGACATCAAAAGAGACAGCAGACTGTGGTACCAGGGAATTACCTTTGACAGAAGTTTGTCTTTCAAAGATCACATAGATGAGGTTGTGACAAGAGCTCAAAAAAGGTCTAAATGCACTAAAGATTATGGCAGCGCTGGACATGGAGCAGAGAATGCTGTTCACACTTTACCAGAATTTAATCATCTCAGTGATTGATTATGGATCAGGGTTACTCACTGTCTCGAAGAGTCAGCTAGAGAAACTGGAGCGAATATGAAGCTATGCGGTTGATTCTGGGTTGTACAAGAGACCCCCTGACTGTGTGCATGTGATACATCCTTGCATTGCCCAACTATTGCAGATAGGGCTAAAGGTGCTGCAGGCTGAGTAGCTGCAGACATGGAACACCCTTTGTACCAAGCTTTGGCTGCAGGCAAGGATGAGAGGCTGAAAAGGTGAAAATCGTAGATGGCTCAAGCAGAAGACACAATAAAAGACAAGTATGCATGCTGGAGAACATTGGGCAAGGAGAGTGGGTCAGAGTACCAGCGGAAAAGTCTGACCTGTGTAGGGTTATGATCACATTGGACCGGGTGTGCAGAGAGTGGCCAGCGGGTGCTTTGGAGGTTAAAGTCCAACAGTTGATTCACGACTTTTCACGCCCAGATGATCTGATTATCTATACAGATGGTTCGATGTTGAGAGGAAAGAGAAGTGCCTAGAGGTTCGTAGCGAAAGCAAATGGAAAATCTTTAGTGCAAGACAGCCTAGCTTATGACACCACATCTATCATGAGAATGGAGGTGGAGGCGGTAACTGAAGCACTCAGGTGGCTAGAGAATAAGATGCATACACAGGTCGTAATTGTAACAAACTCTAAAAGCATGCTGAAAAAAAGGTAAAGACGGGGATGCTTCGAGCAGAGTGGAAAGATCACAGGTAGTGAGAACACTTTGGATCTTTTCTCCAGGCCATGCCAGCGTGACGGGTAATGAACAGGCAGACATACTGGATCTGCACCACTCGGTAGTGAATTGATACATGACAGGACAGATGTGGTCAAGGTCCTTTGGAAAAAAAAGCAACTGAATCAGTAGAGAAAGAAGATTATTATGGTCTGGAGAGAATGAGGCACCTGGGTGTAATTAGAGGGTTTGGCCGGCTGACTACTTCTTCACTTCCTCTTTTCCCGCTGTGGGTGTCGAGGGAGATATAAGGTTCTGTTTCTAGCTCTTCTGGCTGCCTCGACCATAGGCACATCGTGCTGTTGTAGAGTTTCCCTGATGTTATCCTTCCATCTTGTTCTTGGTCTACCCCGTGCTCTACGTCCTTCTTCTCTTTCCATGTATGCTTTGTATGGTATGGTGTCACAAGGCATTCTCTCTAAGTGGGCAAACCATTTCACTTGCTGTCTTTGTATGTAATCCAGAATTGGTTCTGTGCCGACTTGTTCTCTTATGATCTCATTCCTGATCTTATCTCTTATGGTCACTCCTACAGCCCTTCTCAGACATCTCATTTCCGTGGTTACTAATTTTCTTTTATGGTTTGTTGTGAGTGACCATGTCTGGCACTGGTAGCACAGAGTTGGAATAAATATGCTTTGAATAAGATGTCTCTTTGTGTTGATTGGGATTGTCTTATGCTGTAAGAGGGGGGCTAGCTGTCCCAATACTTGGTTTGCTTTACTGCATCTAATGTCAATTTCTTTATCCAATTTCCCATCTTCGGTAAATGTAGTTCCCAGATATTTAAACTCAGATGCCTGTTTAATGTCTGACTACACTCAGAGAAAAGGCAAGACGGACATTTAACCTTATTGTGACCGGTACCATCAGTATTGGAACAATATTCAACAATATTTGGTGAAACTGGATGTATCTTTTTGTTTTTTTTGTGTTCATTGGCTATACACTCCACTCCAGTGGAAAGTTCTAGTTGTACATCCACTTCTAGACTTCATCTGTTTTACAGGTCTGGCTTTTTTTGTATGCAGATGTTGGGTCCCTCCCTCAGACAGATGCACTCCATCTTCAAAGCAAGTACCCTTAATTAACCCCTTCTGTGGCGTGCATCTTGGGGGGGGGGGGGGGGGGGGGGGGCAGTTGGTCTATTCTGTTCTATCCCAAAAATAGGATGCCCCAGGACCTACATGGGGTAACTGGATGTATACATCATCATCAAGTGCCTTACCAGCTGGCATAGGTGTTCATGCATCAACAGATCTCAGTATTTGGTGTTCTGGATCGATTCCACTGATGATTTTCCTCCATGCCACTGTCTTGAGCCATCCAATATCATTTCTCTTGGTCTGTCTCTACTACTAGTGATCTTTCCAGTCATCACAGTATTTTCAAGTGTTCCTTTTCTCATCACATGACGAAAGAATTTTGTCTGTCACCTCCTCACTGTTGTTTATGTAATGCTCTACTTTCATTAGCCAATTTCAGGCAATCATTGTTAATTATTCTGGCAGTCCAAGGTATTTGCAACATTCATCTCAACTGCCTCTAAATTCTTCTTAATTTACTTGCTCATATTCCGAGATTCACTGCAATACAACAGAACAGACTCGATATAACATTTCAGAATTCATTTTCTGATGTTTCATGAGAGTGATTAATCACATAAGATACTTTTCATCTACTAAAATGCTGCCTTTGCCTGACAAATTCTACTCTGAAATTCTGCCCCACATCGTCCACCTGATGTTATGAATGTCCCCAAATACCTGAATTTATTGACTTGATTTCCTTCTATTGCTATGTCACATTTTGGAGGAAAATTTCTTCTTTGATGTAACCATTGTTTATAATGGATATTTAAGCTTAATTTTAAAAAAAAGAGTGACTTCCTTTGCTATTCATGGCTTGTTGTGTCGCAGGACCTCTCCTGAGGTGAGGGGTGTTCTGATATGGCTTGGTTCGGCGTTGCACACAGCGTATATGATGTATGCCGGAGGTTGTGTTGTCATAAGTCTATTTCAGGCGCCTGTGTTCAAGTAAGAAGTACTGCAGGGGGAAGCAACAATTCTTGATGTCGAATCTGGGATTTTTTTGTATTTCTACTTTCCTTGGCAGTGTCACCCGCCCTCTCCTTCCCCGAGACAAAGAAAGCACCCGTAAGGAATTGCGTAGACATTGAAAAAAATATTGCTGTTTCCATAGTCCCTTACCGTCAAACGGTTAAAGTGATGACAATACGGAAAACATAACACTCCAGCTTCATAGGAGAGGTCCTGCGACCCGTTGAGCAATAAATGGCAAGGGAAGTCACTCTCATTCAGGGCCAGGCAATGTAAAATGAACCAGCTACATAACCCACTCCATGAGAACAAAGTCACCTAAAGGATTGTTTTTTTTTTAAATGTTTAATTTATTACACTACTTTTTTCCCTTTTTCTGTCCTTTCTTTTGTGTCATAAATTTCTTTCTCAGCATATTTTTCTTCTTGGCCCTTTTAGCCTTTATCTTCTGTGAAGACAATTGGCTTGTGCATCCTGCAAGCCTGAAATGAAATTATTACATGTTCTTTAAGATGACATAACCAGGGTCAATAATTAACTGAGATAAATGAGGTAGATATTTATGGCAGCTACTACTATTGGGGTGTTCTTATATACTAGGCCATAACATAAAAGTTGAGGTGATCAATTCCTGCCTTATCAACTTTTCCAGAAAAGGGCGATATACAGGGTCATCAATAATGATTGCCAGGATTTTCAACTGTTACTACTAAAGAAGTATTTAATGGATATACACGAGCGCCATCTTAAAATGTTCAGAAAGGTAGAGAAAGAGAGTGTCACTGCAGCAACTGTAACTCTGGACGCAAATGAGAAGACTGAATGTTGTCTAGACACCATGAGAGCTATAAATAGCGCCCACCTTGAAGTGTTTTACATTAAAGTGCACTAGGGCAAGTCTTAAACTTTAAACTTTTCTGAATATTTTAAGATACAATATGTCGCTGTGGTGTAGCGGCTTGACACTAATAATTTAGCTGTGTCTAAAATCCTCCATCGTCACCTTAATATTCTTCGCTCTGATCCTAACACCCGTAAGATATTTAGTGACAACTCTTAGAGTGATCTACAGGCGAGACCATAATCTTAAGATATACTTGTCAGAAGCAGACTGTCTCTGATCCAAACAGCAATTCCTTTTGGTACTTCCAAAAGCTCTCATAAAAGATGTAAAACATGTCCATTTGTGATCTAAACACTTTCAGTCTGCTTCCTGAATCGTTTATTTCACATTAGAGAAGCATACAATCTGTAGGAAGCTAGCAGATCATATCCTTGAACATCTTGCTGACATTTGTAATAAGGCTCTCAAACCAGTCTCCCTCCATTTTAAAACATCTGACCACCAAGGCAAAAACAATATCTCAGTCACTGCTACGAAATCTTGCTCTGGTGATCAAACCCAGCCACTATTCATTAGAAAATTGTTTCATCCATAGTTCTGGCGTTCTTAATCCTGGAGGGATCAATATTCAACACAGCTCAATTTAATTTTATTTACTTGTTAATTTATTTAACTTATTCATAACTTAATTCGTTCCTTATTATATATTCGTTCCTTCATACTCATACCTCCCCCTCCCCACCTCCCATATTACGTACTTCTTGGTTTCATGTTGACCCTGGTTTTTAATTAGCACCTTTATCTTCGTCCGCTGAGTTTTTCCAGTTATCATTTGTGCTGTATTTAGTACTCCGCCAATAAAGACTGGACAAAACATTTGGCTGTGTTCGTCTGCGTCTTTTCCATTCCTTTCGTTGAGCTTTCTAGTCAATTTTTGTGTTATATTCAGCATTTCTTCCAAAATATTAGTTTCAAAGACAAGATGCCCTTTACTAGCCAATCTTCATTCACATTTAGATCTTTTGGGGTGTAGACACATGTAATTTATTAAAAACAGCAAAATTAACTAACTAGGACTTATTTTCACACTTCATGTGTACTGGGCAGCACAAGGTCCACAAAGATCAATTTAGTGGATTCTGTTGTCAAAATGCATGGCGTGGAGGTGTGTCAGCACACGAACTGATACATGCTGCAGGAGATCGCAGATTATGGAGAGGCATGATCGCCCACGCCAGTCGGCAAGGCACCTGATAATGATGCTGTCAATATCATGCTGACCACATTTACTTTCCGGATTATTTCCAGGCACATATTTTTAGGCTGGGTCAACATGAAAGCCCTGGACTGCTGAATTCTTAATACCATAGCAGTTGGGACATTCCTATAAGCAATGCGCCCCCATCTTCAGCAGCAAGCGCACAGTTTAAATGCCAAAGGAATCACTAACAGTTGTGTTGATTCAAGAACTGATATCACAGTACCAAAGTGCCAAGTATCAGCCAGATCTGCCCATCACTCCTTGCTGCATCACTCTCACCAGACTGTGATGATCAATTTTTTGTTTCAAATGTTACCTTCTCAATTATGAGGCCAACAATAAATGTATCATATTTGGTCGAATCCCCCCGTGTGGGTTCCGGGGTCCCATTGTGGGGGAAAACAAGAATAGACCCACTGCCTCCCCAAAAGCATGTCTTAAGAGTCGAATAATTAGGGAGCTTCCTTTGAAGGAGTGCATCTGCCGGATAGGCAAGGAACCAACAGTCTGTATTCAAGAGAATGAGATCTGTAAAACTGATGTACACGCAACACTCAGGTTCTGGAGCAGGACTGCAGTTCAGTAGTGGACGAGCAACCAGAACCTTCCGCCAGAGTTTACAGCTGGTGAACGCGAAGAAGAAGAAGATATTTGGTCGAATCATCTTGAGTATGCTTACTGGAGATAAGATACAAGACTAGGTTACCAGTAAAACAAGACTTTAAGTAAACACTAACACCAGACTTTCAATTGGTTGTGATATCTGTACCAGCAAGGTGAACAGGCAGACAGATTGGCTGGATCTGCACCACTGGGTGGTGAACTGATACATGACAAGGCAGATGTGGTCAAGGCTCTTTGGGAACAAGCAACGGAATCAGTAAAGAAACAAGTTTATTATGACATGGAAAGAATGAGGCACCTGGGTGTAACCAGAGGATCTGGTCGGCTCACTAAACTCAGAGACAAGGCCTGACATATAACCAGATTGTGACCAGTACCATGAGTATTGGATCTCTGCGCTGGCTGCTGAAGATAAGGATGGAGCACACATGGGAATGCCCTGAGCGCTGTGATGTCAATTCTTGACCCAACAACTCAAGGTGAACTAAGCTTAATTAAACAGCTGCACAGCACAGAAATACACATCCATAAGAACTTACATTGCCTGTATTCTGCCCAAGACGAAGACCAGACTTCCCAACAAAATCAACATCCCCTATGTTTGCCACAGTCACTGTATGTTCAGGAAGATCAAAAATCTCGGGATCCACCAAGCTTTCTATCTCTGGTATCACAACTGCATGCTGTCTTAGATGATTGTTCTTTGAGTCTCTCACCTGATAAAGAAAGAAAGAAAAAAACAGAACCACTGCTTACTGTCATATTGGATAACTATCAAAACACTTTCCAAAACAGACCCTAAGAAAGTATTTTTCTTCTGCTCTCAGTGGATAAATGGGCATGAAGGTGAAGGCAGTATATAATTTAATTCCAGCTATTCTGCACCAGTTACATAACGATTCTGGGTTACTGGTAACTGCTTTGATAACTCTCCCAGTTTATACTGTATACCAAAGTATAAAGTCAATGTTAAAATTAAATATTTATAGATTTTGAAGTTAACTTCCATTGATTACTTGAGGGGGAAAAGAATTTTGCAGAATAAGTAGATTATCACATCTGTTACACAGACAATTCTACGGTCGTATAAACTGAACAAACAATTCTACACAATGCTTGGACAATTGTATAATCACACATGTGACAAAGAAAATTCTACAATAATTCCTGTCACACAGACAACACAACAATCCAACACACTTTTCTACCTGTTTCAAAAGTTCTTTTCTTTCTGCCAATATCTTTTTGTCCTGTTCTTCTCTGGCAAGTTTTTTTCTTTCAATCTTTCGCTTGTGGAAGCCTCGCAGGTAATCACTAGTTCAGAAAAAAAGGAAAACCCAACAATGTTTAAATACAGAACAGATGTTAACTTATTCCTAGCAACTCAGTATGTGTTCTCTCCATGTGGGATCCGGGGTTCCATTAATGGTGGGACCCGGAATGAATGAACCACTATCCCGCTTTCATCCACCCCCACCCCCTTTTCTCAAAATTTTTTAATAGCGGTCGCTAGCTGGAAGGCTACGGCCGCTTAGTCGGAGTTCACTCCCTTGGCTGCAGTGCAAATACGGAGTGGACAAGTCACGAATCAAACAACAAAGTGAGGTCAACATGCCTGCTAGTCTAGAGCTAGACCACGCGCGCTGCGACTGACAGTAGCGACCGCGTTCTTCCGACGCACGACTTAGTGACCATAGATGTGAGACCTGCGGATCTGTATGTCGTAATGAGCGATAAGCTTCCGTCGTTTCCTTGATGTGTCACCCTAACCCTAACTCTAGGATGACAGGTAACTATATCATTTGTTTTGTTCCCTCTATACCACTCCGTATTTGCACTGCAGCCAAGGGAGTGAACGACTAAGCGACCGTAGCCTTCCAGCTAGCGACCGTTATCGTTATTTAAAGGAGAGCCTTTTTTTTTAAACATGACATTCGCAACAATCAAACAATGCACACGGGCGTCTCATTTTACTACCCAGAGACCAGGGGGAAATTACTAGAAGTTTAAGTCTACGTGAAAAAATCCCAGCCCTTACCGATGATTGAACGCAGAACCTCGAGCACTCGAGGCAGACACCAACACATGTGAAAACAGATAAACAACGGACTGTTGGGCAACAAAAAGCTAAGTAATACTATCGTTAACGTCAACAATATTAACTAAGTACTTTAAAAAATTATGCTCTAGACATGTAGTTTACCAGACACCTTATAAACTAACTTACGCTCTAGCCTTTTCGTCAAACACCAGAAATGTTTTTGTTTTTCGATTCTTTGGCTTCTTTCCTTTGGGGGCTGCCATCTTGTTTCAAGTTTTCGTATTACTGGATTGGATGCTGACAAAATAACTTCCGGTCCAATCTCGGAACTTGATTGAGGATCTCATCATCATCAGGTGTCCTGCCGACTGGTGTTGGCGATCATGCCTCTCCACATTCTGCGATCTCCTGCAGCATGTATTAGTTCGTGTGCCGACACACCTCCATACTATGCAACAAGACTGCCAAGAATATTGTCTCGTTGTCTTCCTATATCCCTCCTTTCACAGATCTTTCCAGTAGTCACATGTTCCATTTTCCCTCTTCCCATAACATGGCCGAAAAATAATGACTGTCTCCTTTTGATGTCTGTAATTAGCTGTCTTTAAGCTCCCGCCTTTTTCAAAATATATGGTTACTCCAAAGTGTAAGCATTCTTCTGTAAAACCCCATCTCTGAGGCCTCAAGAAATTGTTGGGCCTGCCTACCGATTGTCCAGGACTCACAGCCATATGTTAAAACTTGATGTATGTAGCAAGCAAGGATTCGTTTTCTAACTCTCAGAGACAAATATAGCCTATATTGCATACAATGTTCGTCATTTTTTAAATATTTTTTTTCTGCCCTATTCTGCTTCTTATCTCAGTAATGCATCTTCCATCTGATGCTATCCATGTGCCCAGATTCTTAAATGTATGTACTTGTCCCAAAATAACATCATTGGCTTTTATTACACATTTAATAATAATTCGTTTCTTCGATACCACCATTACTTCTGTCTTTCCATTATTCAAACTGAGGCCCATTCTTCCACTTTGTGGATCTACATAATTAGATAACTCATGTGTCCCAAAGACTATTCCTAGGTCCGTGGCATTTGAAGAAATAGATAGACATTAAATCGTATGTACTGTAGATCAAAGACGGTCAGCAACAATCTTAAAACAAATGTTGCTGAGAGAAGCTAAAGGTGCTAGACTGGATTCGTGCTCCGTGTTGGAGCTGGCCGTCATTTCCTCCATGAAATCGAAAACCTTGTGAGGACAGAACGAATGGAAAACTAGAGTGCGAGCCCCTATAACACACAATGGAACCATACGGTGAAACAAAATATGAAGACGTGTTATGTAAGATACACTACTGTAGAAACTTGTGTGTAAGCGAGTCAGGAATGATACAGATGTTGAGGTGGATTCGTGGGAACAGGACGCTGTGGATCGTGTTGCATCGAGAGAGAATGTTGAATAAGGAATCGACATCACAGCACCCGGGACACTCCCATAATTGCTTAGTCACCATCTTCAGCAGCAAGCGAAGAGTTTAAATTCCGATGGTACCAGTAACCGTCTGATTGTATATCCGTCTCATCCTTTCACTGAGTGTTGAGCGTCAGACAGCCTCGCAGCACCATTCTCCTTAGATCGTAATGATGTATCTGCGCCTCCGCACTGTTTACTCGCTCCCAAAGGGCCCTCACAATATCTAACTTGTCATACACCAATTTACCACCAAGTGGTGCACAGCCAGCCAGTCTGTCTGCCTGTTCATTTCCCAACACCCCGGCATACTTGGAGAAAATAGCCAAAGGATGCATCGAGAGAGAGAGAAATGAGGTGGCAATCAGGAAGGGACTAGAAATAAAGGAGAAAGTGACTTAGGTATGTTATGAGCTCAGCGTCTGAGAAAAGGTCTGTTAATTACAAGCGAGGGAAACAAAATCATGATACCCGATGCTATAATTGTGGAAGACTTTTTTCAAAACGCGACAAGTCTTGCTCGTCACACTCGCATCGCCACGAACGGTGGTCTCTGTGCCTTTGTGTAGCACAATATAACGTCTGTGAAAATGAAATATATGCCCTATGAACGATGTAGCTATGTAACAGTTCCCGGACACGAGGACGACATGGCCTTAGACGTGCACTTAGTCGAGTTAGTGGGGCAACAGTTTATTCGGTTAATAAAATCAAGGCGGGAACTATAACATGGCGAGGGGACACCGTGTGGGGTGGGAGACATATTGGATTGTAGGATGTTTGGTTAAAAAGAATTACTGGGAAAAGCAGAGAGCAAGGGCGCCTAAACAATGACAATTACTGTGGCGGGTAGGGGAAAAAAGGGGGGAGGGAGAGCTAAAAGTTAGTTGCGTATCCTTTACAGGACGTTGCAGAACCAACCCCAGCATTTTTAACTGTTATAGTTTTTCTACGCAAATTTTCGTCCAGTAGTTTGTCATTGCTCCCTGGACGGTCGGCTTCTCGATACCACTATTGAAACCCAAAGTAAGGCGCAAGGCCCGCACCTGGGATCGAACCCGGCATTACGAAGCCCGTTCGCAACGCCTTAGCCACAGACGCAGACAAAGAAATAGTACAGGGTCATAAAACCGAGAATGGAAAAATCTTCTTCTTCTTCAGCGATATCTGGACATGCGCATAATCCACTTTGGGTCATAAACTGGGATGTCTTTTCAAGAAGGTCTCTTAGGTTTCCCCAAAGCTTAGTTGTCAGTTCTACTGGGTGTTGCCATATGCTGCTCCGCCAGGAGAGGACTGTCTTGCAGGACATGTTCTGGAGTCTGTTCAGCACGAAGGCACCGACAGAGAGCTGTTTGGCTCATACCTAATTTATATGAGTGTTTGTTGAGTTTGCAGTGTCCAGTACGTAAGCGAAAAACTGTGACTTGGTCTGTTCTATTCAAGTGTTTCAGGAAATCTTTTTCGTAGTTATAAGCAGTGTTGGTTTTCCAATCTGTTTCTGATTTTCTCTTAATGAGAGTTTTTACTTCTGGAAAAGATAGTGGCTGGTAGGTCTGTGGTTTGTTACTGCCTTCCTTGGCTAAAGCATCAGCGCTTTCATTGCCTTTGATGCCACAGTGAGATGGAATCCACTGCAAGTGAATTTCTGCCTTTTTTGACAACATAGCAAGTTCCTTTGTTAGACTTTGTAGTGTGCTGTCGGTATGTTCGGACTCAAGGGCCTGTATAGCTGACAGTGAGTCAGTAAGAAAAACCATCCTGTCTGCGGTAATTTGCAGATTGTTCATATACTGTGCTGCCATCAAAAGGGCTGAGGACACAGTAGTGGCATCTGGGTTTTTTATGTAAACACCTGCCCCACCATTCGTAGTTGCCTCTTTTGCTGATCCATCCGTGTAGATTCTCGTCCAGCTGTCCTGTGGGAACATGTTGTAGAGGTGTTCCATTGTGAGTGCTTTCTTTACTAAAGTGGGCTCAGCATCTTGTTTCCCAGGT